>PPHD01005379.1:13746-26529 GCA_002909625.1 Bambusicola thoracicus | reverse complement strand
AAGGAGGCCCTCGGGGATAAAAAGTGTGTGTTCTTGAGAGCTGATCACACCTTGTGATCTTGGGCACATCCACAGTGGTTAGGGGGGGTGAAAGGGAACTGTCCTGGAGCACAGCCACACTATACCTCTGCACTGCTGTACAGCGCACTTCTTTCCTGTATGGAGTGATACAGAGCTGCCTCAACAGCAGGGCCATCTGTGCTAGGCTGGTTGTTCCTTTTTACGTTAGCTGGAAGCTTGCAAATAGAAAAATAGACTAAAGCTTTGTGCATATAGAAAGCATTTTTAACTCGACCTCATGTTTAGGGTTTGTCTCTGTGGGAAAACCTACTGTAGGGAACATGTTTTAGCAGTGGGTTGGGCAGGTGATCTCCAGAGGTCCTTTCCTGCCCCTCAGGTTGCGTGGGGGGGAGTAAATAAAAGCAACAAACAAAATGGGACTGATCAAAAGAAAGCACTCTGTAATAAAATCCAATGCCAAACATATCATACCTAAAGTAAAAGTGAACATCTGTTGTTTTTTTTTTTTTTAAAGCAGGAGGAGCAGAGCAGGTTGTAAGCACAGAGCCTTTGATAGAAAGGTGGGATCTTAATCTGTGTATTAAAACAAGAGCCTAATATGTAATGCTTAATGAACATATTAAAAATTAGAAGATGGTGTTGTTCATTCAGCATAGAGAGTTTAAAAAGGTCCTAGAAGGCTAAAGGGCTTTTAGAAATATGTAGGTCACTCTGAAGGCAATTTCTCCTGTTTATTTCCAAGGAAACTACAACAGCTACAAAAGACACAATAATATCAGTGAACAGAGTGCATTCTCAATAGCAAAACACTATTTCTCAATGTGTTCACTATCATTAACTATGTGTTTTCATCAGCAATAAACAAGACCCTATGTGCAGCCTTTGCAATGTTCTGTGCCAGTGGAGGACCCACAGTATTTTACCACCCACCGCCTTACCGTGCTTGCATCCACTGTTTGGTCTCTGTAAGTGTTCAGCAAACATTGATGAATGTCAGTGGATGCCATTTTTCTGCATGGAGGAATTCAGTGACACACCTTTGATTCATACATACTTCTGTGTCAGGTGCTGTTCTGTCAGACTGCCCCTCTGCTGCCGTCTGTCACATGGCAACAAAATGCAATGGAATATTGGTGGGAAGGTTTGACCTCTACTGCCATACTACCAACATCTGCTTCTGGTGTTATGAGCCAACATAAAACAGGAGGCATTTCTTTCAGAGCAGCCCTCATGTTTCTTACTTGGAAACTCTATTAATATCAACTTAAAATTATTTGTGAACTCTGCCCTTAGTAACTTCTGAAAAGCTCTGAACAAAAGCGTAAGGACTGGAACCCATTGCAGTGAATGTTATAAAGCATGGACTATGTAGCTTGAGCCTCTGTTGTAACTGATTAGAAAAGCCCTTTTTGGTTTGTATTTTCATGTTCTTGGTGAATGTTCTTTCCTTTATCCTTTAGCTGTTGTGTAGCATAAAAACTAGATGGCATTTCTGGATCCTGTTTGCTTTGATGTGCTTGCTGCCTCCTCCATCTTATAAACTTCAAGTTTAGCAGTAATGTTCTTAATGTACAGAATACATCCATTTTCTTCCTCACCACTTGGGGCATTCCACTAGGAAATATACTTATTGCAGTACTTTCTTTGATATGCCATCCCGTGCTGGTTTGTTGGGACTTAAGTCTTCTAGAACACTTTTAGCAGCTTCTCTGCTGTGTGTATGTTTGCAAGCATGAATTGTAGAAGCAGGTATATTCTCAGTGCATCAAAATAAGTCATGGTTCTCTTTCAGATGCAACTGTTTTTTGCTGAAAGATCCCTTACTTGGAATACTATGTAAATACTTAATGTATATAGAAGTTTAATTTCCACCTTAACTATTTGGTCATCTTGAGCATAAGATTGTGATGGAAAATGGCAATGCTATCTTGCTTCTGTGGCTGGTTTGGTACTGCTTACTGTTAGAAATGCTTTGCGAGTCTGAATATTTGATTATTTGAATATGTTATTAAAACTATCATACAACTAAGAGGAAGTTCTTGATGATGTATAAACTCTGATATTTCTTTCCTTTTTAATATCTGTTTGATCTCTTTCATGTTCTTTTGATATCTAGGCTGAAGCAGTAGACACGCTGTGAAGGTAAGGGATTTACAAGACCTCTTGGGCCAGTACACATCTAACAACGCACGTCAGTTTTTTCCATGGACCACATGCAACATTGACCTTCTGGAGGTTAGTTATTTGTATATGAATAAAGAGGCTCTAGGCAGGATTCTAGCCAGGAAATTCTGTTCTGTGTTGATGCGGAAGCAATAGATGGTTGGGTAACATATGCTTTGCAGGCTCACAAGGGTTACTGTAAGCAAGTAGTTCCACATCAGGAACCTGCAGTGTGTTTCTACAGTGAGGTTACTTGTCACAGCTAGTTTCTAGTCAGGTTTAGCTTTGAGATGTGTAACACAAATCGTAGTACAGGAGTTCTACTTTTGCATAACATGAATGAGTGACTCATTTCTAGTTGTAACTTAAATACCATTTCCATCGAAAATATCTCTGAGCCTTTTAGCTTGCTGAGTTTTCTTGCAACTCTTTATTTTGTCTAGACAGTAATATAAATACATATTTCAGTTTTGTTAGGTATGGTAAAATGACTGTTTTAATAAAAGACTACTTCTAATATTCTGTATCATAGCTAGAGGCTCTGAAGTGACCTGATAGTGATCTTTCAGTGTCTAAAGGGAAGCTACTGGAAAGAAGGGGACAGACTCTTCAGTAGGGTCTGAGGTGACTGAAGAAGGGGAAATAGCCTCAAGCTTAAGGAGGGGAGATTTAGGTTACATATAAGGAAAAGATCTTTTACAGTGAGGATGGTGAGGCACTACAGCAGACTTGTGGTGGATGCCCTGTCCCTGGAAACTCTCAACTTTGAGCGAGGCCCTGGGCAGCCTGATCTAGCTGTGGTGCCCCTGTTCATTGCAGGGAAGTTGGACTAGATGACCTTCAGAAGTCCCTTCTAACTCTAAGGATTCTATGATTGTATGAACTAGAGCTGAAAGCCTTGAACCTATGATCTTCTATACACTGTTAAAAGGTCTCTTAGTGACTTCTCCAGTAAGTTAATAAACAGCTGTCCTTGTTGATGTGATCCCCTTCACAAAATAGAGCAGAAAGGCACTCAAATGCATCATCTTTCCTCTTGGGTGTGGAGGAGGAAGCAAACACCAAATAACTATTAATCATCTCAATTAGCTGGGGAGTATTCATCAGTGGAATAACTAAAGTTATAAAGGTCTGTTCAGCATGAGCTGGTACCTGGGAAATCAAGCACTCTGAGCTGTAACTAAGAGCTAACATAAAGAGATCATAATCCTCATCCTCTTTTGTCTACCTCACAGCCCCACAATACATTGATTCACATAACTACACACAACAATCATCCTTTTGCTGCCAAGAGTGGCTTTTTCCAAGTTCAGTGGAGTTGCAAAGTACAGTATCCTTTGCCTGCTTGTGCTGATGCTGTCTAATCATAAGTGAAGCCATGTTACTTCCTGGCTGTGTCTCTTCATAAAGTCTACTACAGGGTACTTCACAGCCTTAGTCAATGATGGACCGCTCCTTTTGGTATCTGGGCCAAATTCCTCTGGGATAAGTTATGACCGACTTCCAATTTCTCATTTTAATGCGATGATGAACATATTTTTACTTCCTGATTTAGAATATTAATCATCTTTATTGAACTACGCGGCTGTCCAAGTTCTGTGTAGTTGCGGATTATCTGCCTGGGAGGCAGTTGCCTTATGCAGACAAGAAGTACAACGAAGCATGAAACTTCATAGGATGTTATTTGTCACGTACACTGAACACAGTGCTTGAGGCTTAGAGTTACTGTTTAAGTTAAAGCATAAAAACCTACCTGCCCTCTCACCTCTGGAGCAGTATTTTTGGGGTCTCTGCCATTTTCAGTCTGATTTTGAGCAAAGTCTCATCTAAAGCAGCAGTCCAGGCTTCTTGATGCATTGTGTCAGAAATTTAGCTCTGAACTACTTGCCCATCCTTCCCCAGCAACTTCTCTGCTTGCTTCAGAGTTGTTGCTCTCAGTGCAGTCTGTGACAGGAAGCTAATTGCTAAACATCACTTGATGGTGAAGTCAGGTGGGGGACGGTAACACCCTGATAAATGTCTTTATATTTGGTGATTGAGAGCTTCCAGAATTCTGTCAGCAAGCACTCTGGGGGAGTTTCTGTCAGTAGTTTGGTTTTTTGTTGTTGTTTTTCTAATCTAATCAATTTAAAGATTGATTATGTTAGAGATGGTAAAATATGGAATGGTGAAAGGTACAAGAATTTATTGTAGGACAGATAGAGTTATTAATAACTGCATGATTCTGCATGTGTCAAATCTTTTTTGTAGTGCTTTTTAAGGAAGACAACTCCTCGTTCCTTGTTCACACTATCATCTGTATTCAGCTTTGAAAACCAAGAAACATAGGAAGTGTGTTTGTCTTTCTAGATCTTGTTTACTTCACCAGCTAAAGAGGAGCACAATGCCTCTCAACGATGACCAGAACAGTGATTCAGATTCTTCTCGCCTCTCTGAAAGTACAGCTTCTTCTAGTGACTCTGAATATTCGAGACAGAGCTTTAACAGCGATTCTTCAAGCAAACCCAGTTCCCCAGCGTGTAAGCCTATTTCAACCTTACCTGTGCTGTGCACTGACACTTAAGGATAGTCTATCCTCTGTCTCTTTCATGTAGTGGTTAGAGCCTGGGAGTCTGTGTTTAAGGGTATTAAATGAAATGTGTAGCATTCTCATGGCCATAGAGCAGCGCATTTCTTTTTGTGTGGAGTATCACTGATAGCTGTACCTGTGGGGGTGTCTCTGTTGGCTTCTTCCCTTCAGAAAATGGAAGGAAGGTGTACCACTGTGGATATCCTAGTCTAAAATTAATCTTGATGTTGGTAGCTGTTGCTCACTCAACCAAACTCACTTTGCCCTTTATGTGCAAAGGGTGGATTTGGGGCCACGCTGTTCAAAATTATATCTTTTACAACATAAAGTTAACTTAGTGTTACCTAAAGTAACCTATGATTTTAATATTTCTCTGGTAAACATTAGGATTGAACACTCATCTGCACAAGGAAGATATTTTCTGAATGAGTATTGATAAATAAAACCTTAATTAAAATGTGCTTGGTGTTGGTATCTGTAAGCATTCTCAGACCATGCATACCTGGTTAGTGTCCAAAGAAGTGAAATCTTGCATTAAAACAGGCTTGTTAGTGGAGCAGCAATTGGCAATTAGCTCTTGACTCCTAAAGAGTAGTACTGACAGAATAATAAAATATTAAATGGGAGAACTTGGGGTTTAAAAGCAGGGGTCTTAGAAACACTCCTGCTTTCAAATATTCGTTAGGAATGTTTACATTCTTAAGACATACTTGTTTAAGAAAGGGACTGTAACTTATGATGCCTTCAGTATGGTTCTTAAGTAGGGGTTTATTAAATCAGTAACGTCAGAACCTTCTCTGCAGGCAAGAAAAGCATTATCGCGTGCTCCAGATTATGGTGCAAGTCTGGTATCTGTTGCCTGTGCTTTTCTTCTGGTGGATCCTATAGAACAACTGGCAGGAAGTCTGTGGACTATAAGGTCCTGTTTTGAAGGAGAAAAACTATCTTCATTAAGATACAAAAACATAAAACTGCTTTTAAAAATGTGATGTTACCCACCCATCCACACACACAAACACACATGCACCCCCGATAAGCTGGGAGTTTCCTGAGTTAGTGTTTTAAGAAGATATAGAGGTCTGGTAATCCTAGCTTCTTTATTCTAAAGCACTGGAGTCCAATTAGCAAGAAGCAAAATTTCTTGCCCTGTTGCATGCAAGGCTGCTAATTTTTAATAATACTTTGAATTGCACTTACCTACCATAGCACTTTGTCTTGATTTTTGTTTGATCCAGCAGCAAGTCCTCCCAAGATGGTTACATTTGATGAACTGATGGCAGCTGCAAGAAATTTATCCAACTTGACATTAGCTCATGAAATTGCTGTAAATGCAAATTTCTGTATAAAACATGAAGACCACCCACAGAACAGGTAAGGGCATGAATTTTGCACAAAGCAAGATTGAGAAGAGAGGAGAAACACAGCAGCATTAAAGCAAACAACACTACATTATGAAAGGCTACCGGATGTTTCTAACACAGCTCCAGGAGTCACTGTCAAAGCTGTCTTGCTCAGAGCAAGTATTGCCACCCAGCTGGGTTGATAGATGTAGAACATCTTATGCTCTATTTAAGTGTCATGTGGAAGGTGAAAAGCTAATGTCACATGAATTCACATAGTGAAAATAAAAGAGTATGGGTCTGTCCTGTGTAGTTCAAGTCCTGCGGAGAAGATGAAATAGTGGGCTTCTATATAGCTGTTTGTAGTAGCTATTTGGTCTCATGACGATAAAGAAGATGAGGCTCATCATTAATTTATCTCTAATACTACACCAAAGGATATGTAAAAGGATCTGGAGATCCAGAGGAAGTGAGAAATACTTTCCTCATTGTAGGTGGTTAAAATGTTCTTGATTACAGATGTCTTTTTAACTTAAAAGCCTCATCTCTTGAGAAAATGAACGTGAAAGATAATCAAGTTTTTAATTGCAGAAATCCCTTAAGTGATAATTATATGATGGATGCATTTTTGAGAAAGCTTAGCACATAACACACAAGGTTAGGACAAACAGTGCAAATTTAGTAGGGAAAAAGGCAAGGCAGTATCTTTATAACTGCATCCGAACTATCAGCAGCACTTTCTAACACAGTATTTAGAGAAAGGCTTCTTGGCGTAGGTCATGTTTTAGGAGCTGATGGTCTTCAGCACAAGAAAAATATTGTTTCAGATCATGTGATAGCTGGCATTGTGTTGTCTGTTTCCAGCAAGTCACTGGGTTAACCCTAAAACACTTCTACTGAGAATGAAGGCTATTTAGTGGTCTCTTTCTCTGTCTGTAATTGACTTCTTCCACAGCTTAGCAGGCACAGTGAAACAAATAGTACACAAGGCATTTTGGGATCACCTGGAATCGGAACTGAATGAAGACCCTCCAGAATATGAACATGCTATCAAGCTCTTTGAGGAAATTAAGGAGGTAACATTTTTTCCCTCTCCAATAGTTTTGTCAGGTCTGAGTCTAGTCATTCACTGAAGGTTCTGTTAATTCACAGTCAAGCCAACATTTTGAGTTCCTGCTTTTAAAATGAAGCCATGGTTATACAGAATATTTATAATATATTTATATTAATTGTGATTATGGCCACACACATAGGTGCATGTCCAGTCAGCTTTCAGTGCAGGATGGTTAGCTGCAGGTCAAAACTATTCTCAAAGCTTAACATTTTCATTGATTTCTGTCTGACCGTACAGCCTTTTTCTTGCTACCTTAGATTGTGTCCAGTCTTAATCTATCCTGTTGCAGCTAAATACACTTGATGCTAGTACTAATCTTATTTCAACATGTTTACAAAGTGCTTTGGTTTTTATTGATAAGCTTTTCATGTTTTTCCCCCCTACTTTAGATTCTTCTTTCCTTCCTGACTCCAGGAGCAAACAGGATTCAAAATCAAATTTGTGAAGTTCTGGACATGGACCTAATAAGGCAGCAGGCAGAGCACAATGCTGTTGATATTCATGGGCTAGCTAACTATATCATCAACACTATGGGAAAACTATGTGCTCCAATAAGAGACAACGACATAAAACAGTTAAAAGCAACTGAAAATATTGTAGAATTACTGAGGTTGGTATTTGAGGAAAAAAATATCTCAAATCTCACAGAGCATCTGGGTGGTGAAAGATGGTGGGGAGGGTCTTAAATAGTGGCATTTTTTAGTTGTTCTCTAATTGTAAGAAAACTTGTGCAGCAGAAGCATTGAAGGCATGAGGCAATTGCTACAACATTCTGTGACTGGAATGTAATGTCAATCCTAAGACAATGAGTAGAATGCCTGAATTAAAACTACTGACTCTGAGTAGTTAAACATTAAACAGCAACACCACCACCACTTGAAATATGCTTCTGAGATTATTGTTTCAGTCTTGTTCATTCTCTCAAAATGCAGAGGGCATATTCATTCTTCCTTGAACTTTTTATTGCATGCTTCCTTCAAATATTCAGAATAAAAAAGTAACATTGTGACTGCTACATTTTAATAACAAGGAAAATCCTTCACCAGTATGGGGATTACAGTGCTAATGAAGGTGTGCCTCACTTCTACTGATTAAAATCAATGGACTGTTCTAGCTGTCTTATTTTAAACTCTGTCTCTTCTTTCAGGCAAATATTCCATGTCCTGGACCTGATGAAAATGGATGTAGCAAATTACACAATTCAAAGCCTTAGACCATACCTTCGGCGTAATTTGGTGGACTATGAAAGAACAAAATTCCAGGAAATTCTTGAAGAAACACCAAGTAGGTGTTCTTGAAGCTGTGTTTCATTTAAACCTTTAAAATATATATGTATTTAAGGATGTGTTAGGGAACCTCTCAGTTGCAGTTAACTTAGAGGAAAAACTCCTGTAAGCAAATGCTGATTTATTGTTAAGCATCTTTTGGCTATTGGATGTTTTCTGACAAATTCGTATTTGTCAAATTGAGTAATATCTGAAAAACAAACAGTGACTCTTACTGTCTGGAGGCGGAACCCTAGTGTTTTATATAGAAGGATGAGACTTCTTTTCTACCCAGCAAGTCTGTTAGTCTGAAGTATATGTGGAAAACCAGTTAGTGTGCCTGGAAAGTCGGAAGGGGCAGGAGTTATGGATTTTTTTTAATGCAGACTTTGAGAAGTTTCTTTAGGTCACCTTGATCCACTGATACAGATTTTGCTTAATATTGCAAGGCAGCCTTTAAGAGGACATTTTTAAAAGGAGAGGAGAAAAGTAAACTTGCACCTTAAATAGTGGCTTCTAGAACAGAGACCCTAAGCCATTGACACACCCAACAGTGTTTATAAATGCAGCCTGTCAAGTAACTTTTAAAGGATTCATTTGCTGTTAATACGGTTTCTCCTTTCACCTCTTCTTTCCAATCCTGTGACCCAACTAATTAGTGGCCTCCCTGAAAGAGGAAGAAATGCAGCTCTCTTCCTCAAGTTACTGCTTTGAATCATAGAATCATAGAACCACAAGGTTGGAAATGACCTGCAAGATCATCTAGTCCAACCACCTTCCCATTCCTATTAGTACCACATGCTACTACTTTGATGGAAGTATACAATAAATCTGTGCTGATTTGCAATGCTTAGGTGCTCTGGATCTCACAACAGAATGGATAAAGGAATCAATAGAAGATGAGTTGTCATCCATTTCCAATGAATCATCCTCATCCCCTGGTGCTGATCATAGTTCTAAATCAAGTATTAGTCCTACACTGGTGCTTAACAATGGCTACTTGAAACTATTACAATGGAACTACCACAAAACAATTCCAGAGGTTAGTGTGTTCAGATTTCTAGCTATATGAAAATACTGATGTAGTATGATAATCATGCTATTAATGACAACAGGTGAAACATTCTCTTGTGGTTCTTAATTTTTTGAGTAGTAAATCTGGAAATTGGCTAGTCCTGTTTTCTGAACTGAGATGGGGCAAGTTCAATAACCACAGAAGTTTGTTTGCTCTCTCCAGTCATAGCTCACCAGCTCCACCCTAAGAGCAGTCATGCCCATGGTCAAAAGCCAGACCTTGTACTGATGGTGCTTGGCTTTCTTTATATATGTATACATACATATATATAGGTATGTATATTTTTTGTGTGTGAGAGATCTGTCTGTAGTACCTTGTTTTCCCAAACAGAATGACAGAAACAAGAATTGGTGGGATCAGGTTGAGAATCTCTTACTCTATAGCAGAATCATTAAGAATTTGAAGCTCACTATCGTGGGTATTCGTAGTTTCTCTATGCATGTGAACTACTGCTTCAAGAATCACTGGTATTTCCCTCCAACTCCTGATTACCGACCTCTGCCACTTTAAATAAAGCCAGTGTGAAATTGTCTATCAGTCAGGGGTAAAATTAGCAACTGCAGCAAGCATCTTAGCTGCTATACTTAGTGGCTTGGCAGAGAATTCCCAGACTACATGGGGGTGCTCTTAGTGCTCCCAATCAGCAGAAGAAAGGGAAAATACCTTACTCTTAGCATTCTTCTACCAAGTTTGAATAAGAGCTACATGCAGTTATCTTCTGGTGAATCTAGACTGTCCAAGTATGAGATTACTATTAAATAGTTGAATGTTAATGCCCAGCTCGTCAGTGGAGGATTTGGTTATCATGAACTCTCAAACTTGAATAAAACTGATATTTAAAAAAAGCTACATTTAGTTGTGGCAATTACATTCTTGGTATGATCTGCTGGCTTTTTGTCTGTAGCATTATGGGTGACTCACAGAACCTGCTCAGGTGGTTGGCCTGATGTTTGTCATGCACAATTGTTCATCACTGCCCATCAACTGCAGGTGATGGCACTCGTCAAAAGACAGCTGAATCCAGAAGACTATTCTGTCTAATCCTAGTCACTACAGTGTCTTCTGGATGTCAGAAACATTCTACATCATGGGCTGAATTGTTGGCTGCAGATATCAGTCAGCAGTGAAGAGAAGTTCACTGGAGGCTTCATCTATCTTCCCCACCACAGACTGACTTCTGATGCTTGTGCATAATGCCATTTTGTGCAGTGCTGCATATTCAGAGTGTTTTAACTACTGTATCTTCTGACTTTGCATATTTGTTATTTAAAAGTGTTACTGTTTCATGACTAAATCCTATTTGTCCTCCTGCCTACTTTTCTCCCTTCGTATTCCTAAACTGGTGTTATTGTTTTGCTTCTAGACTCTAATAACAGATGAAGTTCGTCTTCAGGAGTTGAGAGAAAAGCTGAATCGATTAAAAATCATAGCTTGTGTTTGTCTCATAACAAACAATATGGTGGGTGCAGCAATTGTAAACGTGCCTGATTTTGCCAACCAACTGAAAAGAATCTGTGTTGCTCTTCTTGAAGGCATGAGCAAGAAGTAAGGCCTTGTTTAACCCTCGTCATACTTACTCTTTTTTAACAGGAAGTACCAAGCAGATCTAAAAACTCAGGAAAACAGTTCAAATGTTATAGCCACCATTTGTTGATCATGAATGGCAAAAGGAGGCATTTGGATAATGCTCTCAGTACTGTACTTAAATTTCTGGTTAGTCCTGAAGTCAGGAAGGCAGTTGGGCTTTGGTGTTAGTAGATCCCTTCCAACTGAACTGTTCTAATACTAGAAGGGCTGCAGCAATATATTCCTCAAGTCATTTTTGCCAGTTGATTCAAGTTTACTTTAGGTAGCTTAAGGTATATGGCATCTAATGTTGCTACAGCTGTAGCAACAAGTAAGTAAGATGCAATCTCTGAGTGTCTCAGAAAAAACCCCAAACAACTTCCATTTTACTTTTTCCTCATGAAATGCTATGAATTGAGCCCCGAGGAATGCGTAAGCTCCAGGTCAGTGTGAGTTGGTGTTATTGCTGCAGGCTAAAAGTGGTTATCTAAATAACCTTATCTTATAGATGCTGACTTGTATCTGTAGAAGTACAGAAATCTGCTGATAACATTTCTATATTCTGCCATTGCAGAGGGCAGGTTGAAAATGAAGGGGAAAAGAGATAGTAAGTTCACCTTGAACTGTTACAGAAACTGTACATCTTGTTAATGCTTTTCTGTTTCTTTCTTCCAGAACTTTTGATTTGAAAGAAGCTCTGAATGCTATTGGTGTTCAGACTTGCATCAAAGTGAATGAGTCTCTCACTGAAAGAGATCTTCCTGCTCTTAATACAGAAATGCAGAATAATTTGATGGGTCAAATCGCAAGTATTGTTGAGGAGAATAACCCTGTCAGTTCCTTGATTGGTTAGTAAGAAAATACATTGTTGTCTTACTGTATGTGTCTGTATAGAAGCTGTTAGTTCAATTTTCAAACTTACTTCTAGCAAGCTTAATTAGCTGTCTGTTTTTAAAGCACTTTCTTAGTGCAGTAAAATACTGGATCAGCTAAGAGTGAAGAACTGTTGCTTACCTGGAGGCTGTGCTCTGGGTATGCTGCGGGGTGTGGTTTGGTGAAGTGAGGAGAAATTCTGAAGTGTCCTTACCAGCCTAGAGATGCCAGAGCTTTGAAGGATATTCAGCCTCTCCTCTGTCACTTTTAGGTTTAAACCCAGAGGGTTTTTGGTTAGTATCTACTACCTTTTAGTTAAAGTACTTTGTTGCAACAGGGTAATGCTCTGTCTGCCTCTCAGGAGCTAGCTGCAAAAGGCTTCTGGTATTGTTTCCCTCTGCAAGATGAGCTTGGGAAAGAGTAGTTATCTCTATTATTGGATTTCTTGTACTGATGTACAGAGCACTTGGGAAGTGAGTGTGTCTTTATCTTGGATTTACATTATTCTGAGCATACTTGATATTATGTTTCAGATAAACGGATCCAGTTGTTCATGAAAAGCTTGCTTGCTCTTCCAAGTGCTCAGAAATGTATGCCTACACTGCCAGGAGGCCTTTCTGTGATTCAACCAGAGATGGAACTCGTTGGATCTCAATTTGCAAGCATTGTAGAATTTAATAAACAAGTGTATGGACCATTCTATGCAAACATACTTAAAAAACTACTTTTTCCTGAGGCAGCAATAGGGAAAGCAGCAGAGACAGAAGCACCCAGCAACTGAAAAAAAAAAAAAAAAA
>PPHD01005379.1:0-13712 GCA_002909625.1 Bambusicola thoracicus | reverse complement strand
CCCCCCCCAACTCAAAAAAAAAAAAAAAAACCACCTATTTCTGTACCCCTTTCTTCTACTTTTGGTCTTTTTTAATAGAGAGATTATAGTCCGGCTCCCCCACTAAGAACTCGAGTGACTATTAATGAGAGCAAGCTTGTAAACTATATATGGATGGTTTCTGAAATCCACTGGCAATAAATTAATTTCAATTAAATATATGTTTTAAGGAACTAAGCCTGCTTAATGGATTGTGGCACTTGTATTTTACCTTTTGAGACAAGCATTTATTATTTGTATTTGTGGTGGGTAAGAGATGGTGAAGTATGTTCTGCTTTCCCACCATTAAAACATAATGTTTTTAAAAATATATATTTACATATATCGATGCTATTTTGAGATGACAGAATAACTGTAGATAAAATGCACTATGCTTACATTGTATTTTTTACAGCAGCATCTAATAAAAAATCATTATTCTGAAAAGACTTTGAAGTTAAAAGTATAGCTTAACTGCTTTTGTAACCAAATCCGGGTTTAGAGTAGGCCAACTTCTGGTGCTCCTGCAAATACTGGAACTAAGCCCGTGTTATGTTCAAGAATGCCAGTATTACAAGTTGTTCTGGTATGGAAGTTGCAGAAGAAGCATTCATTATTTAAAATAGGAATCATTCAGTGGTTGTCAACTGGACCAGATGGAGAGATGAAACACTTCAGAAACATGATGCCAGGCATGGGATGGGGTGGGAATGCAAATACCTGTATGATATCCATCTAGTGAATGTCAAACAGATCTTAAGTCTATCCTCCAATATATATAAGTAAATTGATCTTAATGGGCACTATTTTTAAGGTTGGGCTTTCTGACCTTTATTCTCAAAAGCACTTGACTTTGGGAGGGGTCTTACAGAGTACAACAGAGAGCCTTCGCTTTCTGTAATCTGTTGGATAAGGGCCTAGAATGTTCAAAATGTATTTTGGGTACTCTTGTGTCAGAAAGCAGACAGCCAGACCCCTTGCAGTTCTTGAAGATGTGATATGTTCCCTCTCAGTGGGTGTCTGAGAGAAGTATGTCTTCATTTTAGATTTATATTGTTCTGAATTTGTCTTTCTTGAAATCCCTGCAGATTCAGCCCCAATACTTGGTTCCCATTTAAGACAGCAGGAATCTTACATACAGAAATAGAATAGGATTGGAACTGAGAGAGATGGAAGTAAACTTCTGTAAGTTTACATGTTTCATTCTGCGTATTTCAGATTACTGGGAATAGATACCGCTGCAATACGTAGTATATGCATGTTCTTGTCTATGAAAATGAATCATAATTTACTTGAAAATGATCCTTTAATATATTATCATACAGTGGTCCTTTTAAAGTGTCAGGGATATATAAATTCCATGTGGTACAAGTTAAATAGCTTGTTTTTAATATTTTATACTACAATCTATTCTTATTGATGCGAAGAGTTGCCCATAAAAGCTTAATGTGCCACACATATTGTGTATATATTTCTATGTCTATCATAACAAAACTGGGCATTATTAGCACTGTGGTTTTGTAGTCCGTTCTTACAGAATTGTGTACTCTTTTTAGTAAGGGAAACGACTTCTTGTCAGTCGTTCCTCAGTGTCTGAGGGCTTTGGCCATGTGTACATGGTATGAAGATCTTTTTTTGAAAGGCCTTGTTAGAAAACAAATGGCTATAATGCACTTCTATCCTTTGTAAAAAAAACATTTGTAAAACTGAATATGTATTCTGAAGGGAACTTCTATTGAAGCCTGAAAACCTGAGGAAAGGAACTCATAGAATACAGTAACTGTGCCAGGAGGTAAAAGAGGTTGATTCAAACAGGTATGGAACTTGCAACTCAAAATCAGCAAGAGAAGAATGCATTTCAGAAGCACTCATGGGAAATTAATTCTCTATGATTTGCTGCACCCTTGGAAATACATTGAGTTTCAGCCAAACGATTTTTTTAATGGGTATTGGAAGAACATTTATAATGTGACTATGAACTCTCTCTTGATACAATATATACATTCTACTCTTTAGAGAAAACCAATTTTTTTTAGTGACTTGAAAAGGGCATTTTATAGCATGGCCTGTGTTTCAAGTGCTTGTTTCATGTATCTTTATTTAATGCTTCAACCATTGGGATTGCATCTGTTTCATGTCATGTTACTGCATGCTGTAGTCGCTACCCTGGCTGAAAAGCACTTGCCTCCACACTGAAGCTGTCCTTGTGAAACAAGGTGCCATTCTGTAACAGCTTATTTTGTTGAAATACAAATCTTTGAAGTTTTGTGTGCATTCAGTTGTTTGTGATACCATTGTGCTGAAAAGTCTCTTACGCAAGTTGTTTCTGAAATGTACTGGATCATATTAAATGCTGAAGATAAAGGACTGTGCTAATATGTTGTGGCTCTTCCCTTTTTCTGTAACTTTCCAGTTTCAGCTGGAGCGTAGAGGAAAAGGTATTTATTATACATTCAGAGCTGTCCTTGACATCTGGCTCTTGATGAAACTAACGTACCCTCTGTGTGATCATAGATCACGCTGAGGCCCTGGAGCGTGTCCAGAGACAGGTAATGGAGCTGTGGAGGGTCTGGAGCACAAGTCTTACAGGGAGTGGCTGAGGGAACTGGAGTTGTTCAGTCTGGAGGGGGGAGGCTCAGAGGAGACTTCATTGCTCTCTACAGTGACCTGAAAGGAGGTTGTAGGAAGGGTGGGGGTCAGCCTCTTCTCCCACATAACAGTGACAGGATGAGGAGGAATGGCCTTCAGTTGTACTGGGGGAGGTTCAGGTTGGATATTAAAAAAATTTCTTCTCAGAGTGCTGCAGTGGCACAGGCTGCCCTGGGAGGTGGTGGAGTCACCGTCCCTGGAGGTGGTTCAAGAACTGTGTGAATGTGTCACTGAGGTACATGGTTAGGGGGCATGGTGGGGAGTATTTCTTCTACATGTGCGCTGTGTGTGTGTGCTGGGGTGGGGGAAGCTGTGACAGGTGCAGTGAAGGCTGGGAGCTCTAATGGTTTCAGGATTTGTAAAAGTGAAGCCTTTGGTTATTGATGTAAGCTATTCCTGCCACATCCTCTGGTGGGGATTTGGTAAAAGAAGAAGGGAGAGAGAGAGAAGAGCATTAAACTTCAGTTTGCTGCGTGGATTTGCTCAGGTCCCAAATGAAAATATTTGTTTACAGAGCATTTTGTGCCTCAGCTCTGTTCTGTATGAAACTGAGACTTTGGGGAAAACTAAGACTGGAGAGTTGGGATGAGGTTCATCCCATGCTCCACACCCTCAGAGAGTCCTCAGGATGCTGCCCTGGCCCTGGCAGCTGCTGGTGTTCCAGTGCTCACCCCGCTGCCACCCTGAAGGATGTGTCCCCACCCAGCTCACCTCTGTTGCTGCCTGTGCACCTCGTGGGACCCCAACTGCCTGAGCCAGGCAGGCCAGGGAAATGCAGGTGCTGGCTGTAGGGATGTGTGGTGAGAGCTCGCCCGTGCGCTCAGCAGGAGTCCAGGCATCAGACTGACTGGGCCAGGCTCTGCCTGCGCCCAATGCTGAGCAGTGATGGTGCTGCAGTCACAGAGCACCGCTCGGTGACATCACAGCCTGTTATTTAGTGATGTCACTGCCCAGCAGGCCCTCGCTCAGCCATGGCGGTTTCCTGCCTTCTCTGTGGAATTCCTTTTGCTGGATGCAGGAGAACTCTTCCCCCATCAGGATGAGCCCTGCGATTTGACACCTCCTGTGGCAGATGAGAGAAGGCTCCTCAACTGCTCCCCCAGGATTGGGTGGCTGTAGCAGACCCCAACCACCAGATGCCCTTTATTTGTGCAGTCCCCAGTTTTAACCCACATCTCTCAACCAGGTCCCAGGCCATCACACCCACAGGTCACACAGACCCCAGCCCACGTGCAGACCTTTCCCGTGAGCATGTGTGGCCATGGAATTACAGTCAGCAATATTGCCGTTGTATGGGAAGTACTGACCCATCAGTGTGAGGAGAACGGGCTGGAAAATGATGGACTCTGTAACGTTGGTGTATAAAAATTGTGCGAATTATTTTGTGCTTGTGTTTGGTCTGTGGGAACCCACCCAGCACCCGGGTTTGCAATCTGAAATAAATAAGCAGTGTCTCTTTTGAGCGTGTGATGAATGCCTTGTTGCACACTGGGTGGCAAATCTGCTCTGAGGACAACAAAACCAGATAAAAACAAGCGGGGGGATTCAAACGGAACTTGAGTTGTTTGGGGCATTTGTGCGCTAGAAACAAGCATTCAACGGGGAGAGGCCGGACCGCCTCGGAACTGCCCGTGCCCGGAACGTTCGGGCTCCGCGCGGAGGAGCAGGGGACGCGTTTGGTCGCGACACCGCGTCCCTCACCGCCGGGTCCGGGTGGGATGGAGGCGCTGGCGGCGGAGCTGGGCGCCGTGACGGCGGAGCGGGCGGCGGCCCCCGTGAGCGCGGTGGAGGTGAGGGCAGCGGCGGAGGGCAGGAGGCGGCGCGAGGGCGAGGGGTGGCCGTTCTTGTGCGGTAACAGGGAGCTCTGAGAGCGCTGCTGGCGCCTGGGTGTTGCCCCGGGTCTGTGCTGCACGGCACGTGGGGCTGCTGAGGTGGTCCCAGTCATCCCTCGGGGTGTTTCTGCTCGTCTGAGCTGACTTCGGGCAGTCTTTTATTCTCTCCTAAGTGTAGCTACTGTCAAAAACCATTGCCAGCCGTCGCAGATGTTTGGTCACCCTTTGGAAACCAACTTTCCCACTGTGTGTTTTTGGTTGCAGGAGAAATGGAGGCTCCTACCCGCGTTCCTGAAGGTCAGTGCGATGCACCGCCGCAGGCGGGAACACCCCGAGCCCTTTGTGCCTCACGGTTCTGGCGGGGCAGTGCGTGTGGTGCAGTGCTGGCAGGTTGTTTTGGCTCCCACTGCACCTCAAGGCCCTCCCCACGGTCTTTATATCAGCTCCCCACGGACACTGCTGTTGTGTCTGCAGTTGTCTTTGTCGCAGGGAGTGCAGAACTCGGATGTGCATTCTGCAGAGGCTGCAGTGCATGGATATCTCTGCGCACAAGTATCAGAGCTTGGTTGAGCTCAGAGATTGCTTGATTTCAGTGCTACTCTCATAATCTGGTTTAAGGTGAAGGCACAGTTCTGCTTAAGATGAATTGGCTGCAATAACAGGTAACGGGCAGCTGGAAATGAGAAGGGAAAGGGGCAGTGTTGTGAAAAAACTGCAGTGAAGGTGAATCCCGTGACATACACAGGTACCTCTGCAGAACAGCGGCCACCTCTGCACCTCTCTAATCAGTTTGTGGAAGTGCTGCCCTCTTCAACCAGGTGTCTTTCAGCCTGACTTTGTTAATTCCCTTCCTTCACAGTGTACAGTCCCTGCAACCTTTTTTTGGGGGGGCAACCTTCTAAGCATGAACCTTGCAGGAAAACAGGGTGCTGTTGGATCTGTGATACTACATATGAGCACGTGCTCTCTCTTCCTACCCAGAAATCAAATTCAGATTTATTATGAGAGTCTGTCTTGTCCTTCTGTGGCTGTTCCCTTCTTTACTGACTTCCTTAACACCCCACTTCTCTGCTCTCACTGACTCCATCTCTTTCTGGCAGCTGCCCTTCTCGGGGTGCAGATCACTGCTTTCTCAAGTAACACAAACGGTTAGTTGTGCTACAGAAAGACAACAGACTGACGAAATATTTTGACGTGCAGTCACTATCTTCTGCTTATATAACTTCAAAATCTGCTGGGTGCTCACTTTGTGCAGTTCCTGAGTTACTTCTCTGTCTCAGCTCTGGTGTAAACTTGGAAACATACAGTGTGGAACCAGACAGATCACTCAGGCAGTTCTCAGATATTTGTCCACTGAAAAAAACAGTGATCTAAAAGCACTTATGAATGCTTATATTTCAATGTCTGCCTTATAGGATCAGTGTTACTAAAGCTGACGCTATTTGCTGCATGCATGTATTTTCCAGGTGAAAGGACTTGTGAAGCAGCACATAGACTCATTCAACTATTTTATCAATGTGGAGGTATGTTTTCTTGGTGGGAAGGGACTGGCTGTTAGTAGTCAGAAAAAAAGAAATGGTTCAGTTCAGTTCTTTTTTTTTTTCAGATAAAGAAAATCATGAAAGCCAATGAGAAGGTGACAAGTGATGCTGATCCAATGTGGTACTTGAAGTAAGCATAAAGCTGGTTTCCCTATCAGGAATAGCTTACATACAGTCACATGGGTTTCTTATTGACTGTGAAGTGTTTGCAAGCATCAGGGTGGGAATAAATGAAGCAGAGCTCTTGCATACTTTCCTCTTACTTGGACCACATACACATAGATGCTTAGAGAATAATCCTCATAAGTAGACTTAACTCTTTTGTTAACAATGCTTTATGTCACTGTTTTTCCATAACTTAGCCGTTTCAGATGATGGAGGGGAATCTTTGTTTCCCTTCTTGCAGAGGTAATGTGGGTTTATTTTTGTATGCGCGGCTTAAGTTTTAACTAACTATAATGCTATTCAAATGCAGTGGGAAGAATCATTGCTTATTGTTAATCAACCTGCTTTCACATTAAAGCCAATTCATTTTCTACTTGTTGTGGAACTCCTTTTCCTTCATGTTGCCTGTAAGATATTTGGCTCATCTTGAGGTTGTTTTGTGTTACAGATACCTCAACATCTATGTGGGTACTCCAGATGTGGAAGAAAGTTTCAATGTGACGCGACCTGTATCGCCTCATGAGGTACCAATATTTGTGTCTGTGAGGGGTTCTTTGTTTGACCTTAGTAATGCCTTGGATAACTGCTGCACCTGGTTCTACTTCAATCACATGCATGCCATGTTTCATGATACAACACATGCTTCCATGCTTGTAAAAAGAAACCTCGTATTTAAGCATCACATGGTAAATCTTTCTTCTGTTATTGCTCTGATGTGTGAATAGTTGTATTCAGTGTTTTGTGGCAGCTACATTTTGCACCGTAGATCACTTCAGAACCAGTCTTCTTTGGAAGTACATCCCTTACAGTTTTTGAGTCTTAGTCAGATAGAGAACAAACACATAAACTTTGAGCAGTTGGAAGTTGAAAATATTATTACAAACGGCAGCAGAACATTAGCCTTATGGGGTGCATATAAAGCTACTTTCCCTGTTGTGAGGTTGTAGGTTAACAAATGGATTGTGTGTGTCTGAAATAAAGACTCTTGAAGAACAAGTGCTGCTGTGACTGAAATTGGAGAGTCTGCTGGTTTTGGTAGCTTGTAAGCTAGCTTCTTTACATATAAGGAGGAAGAAAAACAGAGCTTGGAACATGCACCTCTTTTTCCCGTTTATCTACATGCAGCCTATTGTCAACCTGATAGATCAGCTGTCATTTTGGATGTTTTCTTTCTTATCATATATATTTCACACTTGAAATTGGATTTTATTGTTTTTTTTTCCATGTAATATATGTGGTACACTTCAGACTTTCGCAGAGATGTTCTGCGGTTGGGACAGATTCTGTAAAAAAGCCCTCTGCTGGTTGTTACCTTTTGTGCATAGCCACGCTGCTGTCTTCTAGAGCCTGGCTCAACTCTCTTGTGGCTCAATGGAAGTGATTTAAGTAAAGCCAACAACTCAGCCATTGACAGTACAATTAAGCGTTATCCAGCTCATGGTTCTGACAATTTTTTAGCTAGCATTAAATCAGTACATTTGAACATGCACAAAATGAGATGAGGAAGATTCTCTATATGTGAATGAAATTGCATGTGAGAAATTGTGGCTAACAACTCAGGCCTAAGAATACAGTAATCAAAATCCTTGTCTGTTGTAAAGTGAAGTGATTGCGCAAACACAAGAAGGGAAAATAAATGCTTCAAGGAGCATATTCACCCTGAATTTCGAATAACCAACTCTTGTATCTCAAGTATTCTCGCTGATGCTTGTTGCTGGACATTGTTTCTTTTTTCTTTCAATGGGTTATAGCGTGTTTTATGTGGACAAAGCACACACAAGGAATACCGAGGCCTTGTTTTCCTGAAGTAATGCTAGTGAAGTGACCTAACTCTCCTTCTCACACAGTTCTTATGTGATTTTTGTCAACCGTTGGTACAGATGAATTTGAAGTAACTAGAAATGAATATGTTCTCATTTACTTTTAAATTCAACAAAGTTGCCAGGAGCACAGTGGGACCCAGCTTCCTACAAGTCACAGTTTTAAATCTGCTGTACACATCGGTATTTTATTACTGGAGAAATTGTTTACTTTTTCATGTGGAGAGAAGGGGAATCCAGTTTGCAGTAATTCTTGAGGCATGTTTTTCTTTACAGATGCATCCTCAATGCACAGTATAGTCTTAATTTCCTTATACTAACATGTAATCAGTACACAGACAAGCTGTATTGAACCATACATAAGTTTAGCCATCTGGATACTGATAAATCTGCAATTCTGGAGATCAGAGGTATAAAATGTGCAATGAGGTCACAAATGACCTTCTGTCAGTTGCTCTGTTGTGTTCTACAGATGCAGTAAACCTTGTCTTGCATGAAGATACAGAATACCTTAAGGGTTAGCAACAGTCATAGAGCAAGTCTGAGGGGAGCAGACCAGAAGGATCAGTATAGCAGTGATTGAGTCTTGAGCAAGAGAGAGACCGAGAGAACATGGGATATGTTGAGACACTGTTCAGCTGCCTAACCATAGGACTGTTCTGTTTTTAGTGCCGCCTGAGAGACATGACTTACTCTGCCCCGATTACAGTGGACATTGAATATACCCGAGGTAGCCAGCGGATCATCCGCAATGCATTACCCATTGGCAGGTAAGAAAGATATCAAACTTCTGGTGCTTGTTTTTATTTGCTGCTGTGTTGGGAAAAGTTTGCACTGCAAAATAAATGCAGGCTGGCCTTGCTTCCTTCTTAAGAGACAGCAGACAAATCTTGATGAATAGCTGTGCACACTATGGTTGATGGGTTCCATTACAAAATCTTATTTTTTTCAAAAGCTTATGGAAATTTGTCTCCTTCCGAAGAAGGTTATTTATTAGAATTGGTATAAAGGTGAATGTTGTCTATGTTTGTATTGTTATAAAACTAGAGGAAATGATATGAAAGAATAGTAGTGTTGCAAATGACATTTTTTGCACAATGGGAATAATCATGTTTACTCGGTAGCCAAAGGTGCTTTGTTCAGTCTTTCATACATAACATGTAGAGCTGTCTGTGGAGGCAGAGGGTGAAATGAGTAAAGCAAGCTCTGGTTCTCCCACATGAGGCTAAACTCTACTTTAAAATTGATTTATTTTAGAGCCAAGGCAAAGTTTTTGGAGAAATGATGAGTATCGTTTACTGATGGTGTTTTCCTATCAGCTATCAAATATCATGTCATATCGTAGAATGTCCTGGGTTGAAAAGGACCATAATGATCATTGAGTTTCAACCCCCCTACTATGTACAGGGTCGCCAATCACTGGACTTGAGGGTATCAGTACTGTGAAGAACATCTGGTTTCGTAAAGAAATAATAATGTGTGTGAGAAAGACAAGCTCTTCACCATACCAGAAAAGCAAAATAGCTGGCAGTTATAGCACAGCTCTATATAAAGTCAACAAAGATGTCTTGTCTTTTGTAGACAAGATTTTTAAAGACCAACTCACTGTCACTGTGTTACTGACATTGTTTAATATGTGACTGTACCAAAGCTGGAATAATGGCAAGAAAGAGTAGATAGGTGCTTAAGAAGCTACAGTTCCTATAGTAAGTATCCATCCCATTTGTCAGCAAAACACGATACACAATAATGCAGTTAGAACCCTGTGCTTTTGTAGCTGTTGTAACACTGCCTATTGGTCTGAGTCGTTTTTTAAAAGAACATCTAACTTTGAGTCCTCTGTATGGGAACTGTTGAATCACGGCTTGAACCTCTGATTGACCACCTGAGGCGAGCGCTGAGTCAGCTGCAGGGGCACAGGTGAATGCAGTTTCACCTGAGTGACCGGAAGGGGTGGAGCCTGGCTGCACCTCTCCTAGACCCCATTTAAGGGCTGACTTCCCAGGAGGAACAATCTCTATCTGGAGATTCTCCCTCTGGGAACCTTTTGGCGAGCCCAGGACACAGGTACAGTTTTTATTTCATTTCTACTTTGTAACAGGGTAATCTATCCAATACCTGTTTGCCATACGCTCCTCTAAGTTATTTCATGGTGTATGCAATAGGTAAAGGAGGCTGCAAAAAAAAAAAAGCATATGTTCTCCATTAAAAAATAGAGTTCTGTCATAAGTTTATGAAATAAGGCTGGATTAAAGGAAAAGCTTGTTATTTATGTTTTGCTTATGTTTTAGGTACCTTAAACGTGTGTTCTCTCTTGTAACTGTGATTTTCCTGCAGAATGCCTATCATGCTGCGTAGCTCCAACTGTGTTCTTACTGGGAAAACTCCAGCAGAATTTGCGAAACTTAACGAATGTCCTTTAGACCCAGGTACATTTCCATTCAGGTTCTTTTTGAGCAGGTGAATACCTCGTTGGTATGGGTTCTTACCACTGTGAAGTCGTCATGGGAACTTCTTGAATATAAACCTGTAACTAAAAGAAATGGTCAGGCTTTTGAGAACAGCAGCAGGGGATGTTTGTGTTTCCAGATAGAGCTTTCAACCACAAAAGTGATACTCTGAAAGTTTGAAGAAGTTGAGATGTGTATGTAATGTTGTACAGACATATAATATATGGAATAGGAATGGGGTTAGTTTATGGCATTGAAATGGATCAGGGAAGAGGGGAATGAAATGGTATTCTCCAGAGCAGGAACCCTCATTTACTGCGTTCTGTGAAGCGAGAGCAAGTTATTACATGATAACATTTAATATGGAGAGAGGAGTTGAAGGGCTCTAACAAGCAAGGTCTTGGCTTTTAATATACTGCTTTTGAAGCATGTACTGGACTGTGCTTGCTCATGATGGGAAAATACAGTGACATACTGTTCTGTGCTGGAGGAGCGCTAATAGACAACTACAATTTAAGACAGGAATAAACATCGCTTATGTGCATATTCCTTAGATTGTCTTAGCTGCAACACTGAAATACATTTTTAAAAGTAATACGAAATAAGCTTCCTACTGGACTGCTGGAGAGTGCAAGTGAGTAAATTATGGAAGACTTACTGCTGTAATTTGATAACAAGTATCTGAAATGGCCAGTTTTCTTTTGATATCCTTGTGATATACTTTTCTGGCAAGCAGTACTGTAAATACTTTATATACTCATTGTTTGCTTTCTAATAATTTATATTCAAAGGCATATTGAAAGAGGTGAGTAAGGTGCGGGGATACTGATATGCAAAATCTTTCTTTTCTTTTGAATAGGTGGCTATTTCATTGTTAAAGGTGTAGAGAAAGTCATCCTTATCCAAGAGCAGTTATCCAAAAACAGAATAATTGTGGAAGCTGATAGAAAAGGCACAGTGGGTGCTTCTGTTACCAGGTATGGTAGATGCCTGCAATTACATGAAGAAGATAAAAATGACAATTTAAGCATTGGTTGTTGTAGTTGAAGTAGCTGAGTAGTTTTCTCTCTGAGGTAGCTTAATGGAGAGTAAGTGTAAGTGTTCAGTCCTTCTCTCTTGCTGCTGTCATTCTGTATGGTTAGACGTCAATCCCAGAACCTATTAGGCGAGCAGTCCTATGAAAATCAGAGTTGCTCATATGCTTAAGTATTCATCCTAGACTAGGAAAAGCAAATGCCAATTTTTAATGTAACAAGTTGAACCTCATAATTGATGATGTATGACCTCATTTCATAGCAAGTAAAATGAAGTCACTGATGTGGAAATAGGGTATAACCTTTTGTCTGACTGTTGCAATCAAATTGGTGTTAAAACTTTTAAAGGCAATTGAGAAGGAAACAAAATGTTCTTATGCTTCAGAAATTGTTGAAAATTGCAAAGTAGTCTAAATCTGGCCTTTCCTCCTGAGCTGAGTTTTATTGATCTTTTTTTGTCTTTTGGCTTTGTTTTTAAGTTGCCTGCTGGTATAGTATGGTCCTTGTCACTGTTTGATGTCAGGGCTATTTTGCCTTTTCCTAGAGGCCTCCCACATCTCTCCTCAATGAGACCAGAAGTAGGACTGAAAGTCTGTTATCTTGTTACTGTTGATCCCACAGTATCTGTGCTCAGACTGACCTTGCTGGTTACATCTGAACCATTGATAAAACCATACACAGATGCTCTTAAAAAGTTTAGGCTTCTGCATGTGTAAGCTGAATACTGGCCTTCCACATCACAGATGATAATAGCCCGCCATCTTGGAGCTAAAGGATGGCATCTGGTAGTTGTCATGTAATTTTTTCAAAGAGGAAAACATGATGTTAATTCAGCTAAGTGACTTTTCAAGCTTGCTAAGTTTTATGCAGAAGATTCTTGGAGTGTCAGTGCAAACTTTACATTCCACATAATATGTTTGGTTTTTTTAACTTCAGTTCCACTCATGAGAAGAAGAGCAGAACAAATATGGTTGTGAAACAAGGAAGATTTTACCTGAGGCATAACACTCTGTCAGAAGATATTCCTATTGCTATCATCTTCAAGGTAATACAACTCGTGGTTTGAAAAAAATCACATCCATGCTGTAGTCAAAAACGAAGATCAGCTGCAGCTCTCAAAAGTTAATATGTACAGATGAATATAGCGTGGCTGAGAAAAAGAAAGCTTTTTTTCCCCTGAGATATCGTCTTTGTTGTCCAGCAAAAGGAGAAAAGCACTGCTGTTTTCAGTAAGGAGAACATTGCTGTGCCAAGACAAACACTTGCTACCCCTTCTTGCCTTGTAAAGTCTCTCTGCCTGTAGTCATGTTGCTGCAGAAAGTTGTAAAGGTTTTCTTTTTTGTTGTTGTTTTCTAATGAACTGTCTTGCGAACTTATGTTAAGGGTTTCCATTTCTGGTTTTGTTCTCCAGAGAACCTATGAACTGCTGAGGTGCTCAACATCTTTTGATTTCAGATGCAGTGACATGACATAGCCATGAACTGGGCAGGTGTAACTTCCAGTCATAATCATAAAGACAACTGGTAGCTTTTGGGGAGGCCCTGCAGTTCTTAGACCTAGTCCTAAATCCTTTAAGATGGCTAGAGTGGCTTGTATTTCTTGGCAAGAGTCTCATGGAGTCTCACAGCCTTCAGAATCCCTAGTTCAGGCATGCTCTCTTCATTGCAGTGAATGTAGACAGGTATGATAGTTTTAAAGAGATCCCTGGTGGGACCAATGAAAAGACTTGATTTGGTGCAAGAACTGGGGTGAATATGGAGTATTTGCCCTGCCAGTTGAGCTGGTGACAGTATCATGGCATGGCCCTCGTTGCCTGTGAAACTGACAGAACTATCTTCTTTTGCCCTCTGCTTTTCACTTCTATTTTGATTCACTCAATGATACCTACTGCTGGAGGGAAATTGAGGGCCTTCCCCCTGAATTCACCAGCCAGCAGAAGTAACTTCTGTACCTCTTTTAGTGTCTTCACCTGTAGTGCTTCATAGCAAACGAGCGTTGGCAAGGGGATAATTGCCGGAGGAAATATATTGCCAGCAGAGGTCAGCACTCACTCACATCATCCATCAAGTTCCTGCCAGCAGTGCTGTGTGCTGAAGTTTGCAGCTACGGGCTTTGTATTACCACAGCTCTGAGTTGTAGAAATCAGCTTCCTTGTAGGGAGTGCTTTGGGTTTCGTTCTAGAAAATACCTAGATAATTGGCTC
>PPHD01005378.1:15045-26530 GCA_002909625.1 Bambusicola thoracicus | reverse complement strand
GGACTTGATGATCCTAGAGGTCCCTTCCAACCTGAGTAATTCTATGATTCTATGATTCTCCTTTATTACCTGTCACATATAGGCTTGGTTTCCATGACAAGAGGGTGAAAGAACCCATGGATACACGCCCCAGGAAGGAGTGGGGGGCAGGGAAGAGGTAGGAAAATGGGCTTAGACAAGGCAAACAGCAGCAACAAGCTAAAGGAAAAAAAAACTTTACAAAATATAGTTGTGCAATGTGAGATAATACAATATAATACAGTATGATTGAAATTGAACCTATTAAATAAAATGCAAAAGAGAGAGTTTCAGAAACTGAAGTCCTTACTCTAATGCTGTAGGAGAAGTGGACAGGGAGCAAAGAGAGGTGTCTCATGACTTCCAGTCTGTTTTCTCTTTCCCTCCAAACGGAAAACGGAAATGGAAAAATGAAGTCTTCTGGGAGTTGCAGTTCATTCTTCTCTTCTGGGACCAAGAGACTGGAACTCATGAAGTGTATCAACAATCCACAGAACTGCAGCATTAGTTCTTTAACTCCCAGTGCACTGCATGATGTTATGATTTGAAATGTTGATGAAAAGCTATGAAACCTTGACATTGCCTCAATTTTTCACAGGAAGTAATCACAGCAAACTGAAGTAATGGTAGCAGTCCATCCAACAAGTGATTATTAAGTGGCTGCAAACAAGTGGATCAGTGTCAGGGGACCTTCTTCACCCATATCCCTTTCCAGACAATCAGGGGAAAATGCCATTTTAGCCTCCATTGTGTCATTTTGACACTTTACAGCATTCGTGTGTGAGTCTTTAGTTCTCTTCAGTGTTGTCTACTGAAAGAATTACATCAATACCTAATATATTTTTTATATGTACCTAATATGTTTTTTTCTTTTAATTTCTTCAGCATTTCAAACATGCATCTGTTATGGAATGTGACCTGCTGCTTGTAAGCAAGCATTTACTGTGCCCAATTCTTTGTAATTTGGGAAACCCTTTGGCTGCATTCTGGCACAAATTAATATTTTTAAATTTAAAATCAGAGTGGACTCCAAAGGCTGAAAAAAAATAATACCAGAGTTGCAAAATATGTTCTGGTTCTTACTGATCTTCTGATTTCTCCCAAAGATTTATTCTCATTTGTTTTGATGGTAAGGTAGGACAGAAGAGAAGGGGAGGGGTGAAAATTGTCTGTCTCATGGATTTTAAGATGTCAAATAGACTAATAAATAGACTCTGTCTCCTTCACAGAGGAATCAGACTTCCAATGCAGAGACCCAGCTGCAGTATAGCATCACTTGTGTACATTCTGGAAATGGTACTTCCAAACAGAAGTTCATCTCTGCCAGGACTTAATGGTGTGCCACAATCCCATCTCTTTGGTAGCGCTGCTACAACACACAAGGTGTTATACTCATCTGCTCTGCTTTTGAGAGGGGACATTTCAGAAGCCTTAGCACACTTTTTTTTTGCCTGATGTCTTGTGGTTAAAACAACAAAGTGTAATTCCACTTCGTACGCCTGTGTAAAGTACATTGTCATGGTTGCCATTTGTGTTCATCCAGAGGTTTATGTGTCCTGAGAATACTGCTGCATTTCTTAACCAGCTCATTTAAAGCTGGCTTGGTTTGTCTACGTAAACTGATGTCTCTTGCATTAGTGTAACAGCTTACAAACCAAAAACAGTACAACTTGTAAATTTCAAGATGTACGACACACCTTCATTTGATACCCAAATCCTGTCTTTGCAGTATTTTGAAAGATAATAAAGTGTCTGCAAAGCACGTGCACGAGTAGGATGTCTTAGTGGTAGATGTAGTGGAAAAATATTGAAGGCACTAATCTGTTCTTTAATGTGACCTATGGACAGCAGGGCAAAGAGTGTGTTGCTGGAACATTGTCTCCTCAGCATTGTTCCTTCTTTGGCTCTATTCATCTGCAGGTGTCCAAGGTTTCACGGTTAGCGAGGCAAACAGATTCAGCACTTTTTCACTTGATCATTCTGAATCTTTTAAGGTCAACTCTTTCATAATTGGTTATAAATTCATTGACATTACTGTTTTCAAGGTAGTCGTGAACTTTAAGTCCTCGATCTCTTTGCTTCCCTTTCAACCCCTACAATTCCGTGATTCTGTGATTAATTTTCATTTCAGTCCTTACTAGAAGAAGACAATTCATCAAACTCTGTTTTCCTTGTAGATTTATAACAAAATACTAGTAATCAGTGGACTGATTTGAAAGTCCTGGAGAGTGGGAAAGGGAAGATTGATTTGGATTTTTTTTCATTATGTGTGTGATTCATCAAAGCAATATATGTCTTTTATATATAACTGTATATAATATATTGGAATTTCCAATTAGCATTCTCACTATTATATGGCAAGATATGATGTGCAGGTTTGCTTAATTGATTAAAAATGCACATAAATATGTATGAGTTACATAATTTAAAAAACATTTAGTAACATGAGCTCAAGCTATTTTTCTGCATTATCTGGAAGCAGACTGTGTAAGCAGGTGTTCACCTGTTTACATGATACTGCATTTGCATGCAGAGCCACCTGTGACGCTTTCTGTGCTTAACTTCTATGACATTTTATACCATTCCAGATCTGACTAGAGACTGGCTTGAAGCTGTATTTCTTTCTACCTTTTGAGAGGGATCACAAAGCTCTTTCAGTACAGGCTGATGAAATTTCTGCAGCAATGACTTTTACATGGAGAATGGTGGCATCTAATTTTTTTTTGTTCATAAAAGGACTAAAATTACAATATCACAAAGCTTTAAGGTCTGGAAGCCCCCTCTGCTAGACCCAGCTTGTGGCTTCTGTAACGCTGTAGTGAGGGATGCATATGAGGGCAAGAACAGATGCTGAGTTTGTAGAACAAAGTGAGGTGGTAGCAGCAGATTTCATCTCAGCATCACCTTATTCACGTCCTCCTTGAGGATGAGCATGATCCAAGAGGCTGGTAGTGCAGACCATATCCCTTTCCACAAGCAAAGCTTGTTAAACTCTTCTCCTTGGGACAAATGTACCCCTTCTTACCTTGGTGATGCCTGACACTTCATAGCATAACTGAGGGAATCATATTTCCAGTTCTTAATCAATTCATTTTTTCTTTTTAGTAGCTTTACCCTAAAAAGCTGTAATTTAGAATTCTGAAAACAGCAGCTTAGATGTACTCAAACTCTGGTGAATTCTTGGCATGACTTTATCTCCCAGAAGCAAGACTCTGAAAAGGAAGCTCTTTGGAAGAAGCAGAGAAGGGAGAACTGTAGGGGTTTGCTTCCATCAGTAACTTCAGTTTATGACCTGGAGAAAAATCTTTCCCAAAAGAGGCTAGCAGTATGACACACTGTGTGCTGTTTGCTGGAACAAGGTATATATCTCATCTCCCTGATCCCTACCAAAGCATGTCCTAAGGTTTTCAACACATAAAATCAGCTGAGACTTTTTTTTAAAAGTAATTAAGGTAAAAGGGGTTATGAATCTCCTCTCTCTGAACTTGAATTTATTAATTTACTTTCAGACTTCTAAAAATTTTCTTAATTAGACAGTGATTATCATTCTAGCAGAGCAACAGCAGAACAAAACTGATAGAGACAGAATGGTCTTTCTGGGCAGATGATTATAATGCAAGGCAGACCAATCTGAATGAAAGTATTTATCAGAAAATCTCACATAGTTTCTCAAAGAACACTTTTCTCAGGTGGTAGACTGACATTTTGCCAGAGCTGGATGGAGCACCAATTTCATTTGATGTTATCCTGATGTTACCTTATTGAGCTCATTCAGACGTCATTCCCATTTTTAATTAAAAGTTTTTGAGTGCTACATAACAAAGATGCAGACCAGATTATCTTGAACAGTTACTTTGAATATCAAACTATGCAGCAATAACACTAGTTGTGAGAATTCAAAGACCTGCCACAAACAGAAATTAATATTCTAAGAAAATATAGTATATTGAAATAGAAGGTTTAACCATGCATAAAACAGAGTTTCTTCTCTAATTCACAGAAAAGAAACCCAGCATAAAATGCTGTGAATGTTAAGACAGTCAAACAGTACATTAAAAGGTTACATATAAAATCGTGTTCAAAACCTCTGATTTAAAAGCTGTCTTTTCAAAGGCTGGCTATTCTCCAAGTGGGACTGTACAAGCAGCCCTGTGAAATCCTACCAGAGTTTTCTGCTTGAATAATTTCATTTGGATGATGGAGTAGAATAGCATTATATTCATTCCAACGCCATCTCCTTAGGAAGGTGTAGGTGAATAGATTTTGTGCTGAGTCTCATAAATTTTCTGACAATTTTCCAAGGCTGTTTGTAAATTCTGAGCCACAGAAGGAAGGAGAAGACAGGAATGCAGTATGTGCCGTGACTTGATTCCTTACGCCACAGTCTACTTTAAGAGTTAGATATGAATATTAGGCAATTTTATAAGTGGGTGTTGGAATTTCACTGTAAGAAATTTTAGAGGAATTGAATACAACAGAAATTTATGAGAATGGGGTGGACTCTATCTCACCAATTTTACTGTATTTGAGAACGTTACCAGTCCTAGTCTCTGTTTACAGTTTAGTTTCACGCTATTGTTCTTGGAAGTCAGCTGATTGACTAGCCTTGATGTATCTATAAAAAAATGAGGAAAGCTACTACTTATTTGGTGACAATTATTGGTAACATACAGAGCCAAAATCACTTGATGAAGTATTTTACAAATTTTGTGAATAGGTCCGTGGAATATGATTACTGTTACTATTCATTAGGTCATACTAAAGACAGACTGGTAAAAGGAAGAATCAAGTGCTCCTCTCTCAATTCAGCTGGTAAATCTGTGTAGCTAGCTGTTCTTGTGGGGGAGAATATAGTTACTCCCTTTGTCAGATCCGAAAATCTTCCTGCAAATTTAATGTGAGACAGTAGTAGTGTCAAACTGTATAAAAGATATGAATACACAAATGTGAGATGATACTGTAAAATGTAATGCTTAGTTAAATGCCTATTAGAGTAACATTGGCCAAAGGAATTAATAGCTGATACAGAGTCCATTTTCCTATGACCACTGTTACTATTGTGTTATTATGCTGGATTCTTTTTTGAACTAATAAATTGTCTTTTAATCCAGTCTGCTGTTCAAGGGATTGTCAGACTAGATTGCTAAAAAAGAATGGTATTAATTAGTACAGCAAGATTTTTTATAACTTTAATATTTTTTTACAGTTTTTACCTTATTTAGAAATATGCAGTAGTTGAAAATGTTATAATTTTAATGTTTGCAAATCACCAGAAGAGAAACTGTGAAATATGTTATCTAGTCTTATACAGAAAGTATGTCAACAAAATATAACAGGAAACAAAATATGTCAAGTAATGTAGGGAAGTCCTTTTCTAGGAAGAAATGGATAAAAGCAGAAAAATGAAAAAATTACTGGTTATTGTTAGATTAAATAGAAGTAGAAAATCATGAGGAATATGACTATGATAAGTGAACGAACTTGTCTTCCCAACATATACTTAGGAACCTACTACAGTCATCTACTGTGCTGCAGTATCAGAAATTGGAAGAAAAAGCAACACCTTTAGATTTTAAACTGAATGCACAAAGAATAATGTGTACTCAGGCGGGAATCAATGCATAAACGGTTAGTCTGAAAGCTGCTGTGTTCCTGGTGTTGTTGAGTTGTTTCGTTTAGCAAAAACAACAACTGAGCCTGTATAACAACTGCTTAAGAGAAAGAATTCCTAGCAGTCCTGTAGTCTAGAGGGCATAGAGAGCAAATTCTGAGTAAATGTCAGGAGTTTCTCTTCCCACGTTGCCCTTGAGCAATTAGCAACCAGGAGGCACAGTCTTGTAGTGAGAGGCTAAAACAGGCACAAGGTTTCTGTGTTTTCATCCTTTGTGTTTATTTGTGGAAGTTCACACAAGTCATTACAATTTTGCAGTACGCTCATATGGTTCTTTGTCTCTGGCAAGGCTGCATTGTCATGGCAAGTCTGTGTACACTCTTAGTTCATCAAAATGTGCAGGCTTACCACAGTTACGGGAACATTGTTGCTTCAGCATCTCCTAATTAACAGTTATATGTACAGAATTTTTAAAATTCCCCATGTATTTTTATTTCCTTTTATATTCCTCTTACATATGTCTGATTGCTCATACAAATGCTTTCTTACAGCAGAGGCAGTAGGAGGTATAAATCAATAAAATATCAAAATTAAAACAACAATAATATGTAGAAATTTCAAATGTGTAAGTTTCATTAAAGGATTCTAAGCTACATTCAGTGGCTTTCTCAGAATACTAAAAAAAGTGTGCACACAATGCAAATACATGTAATATATTGCAATAATTTATATGTGTAATTGTTATCATATAATCTCTAAACTTAACATTAGTTAGAGATTGTATATATTATCTGTTGCTGGAAACATACATGTAATAATCCCGGCATCACTTAAATCAAAAAGAATTTCACTGTTGATACAAGAAAGAAGGGTAGCATTTTGCCACTAGATTTCAATGTTTTAGATACATGGCACTTAACCATTGGTATATGCATGCCTAGCCTAAGACTATTCAATATAATTTTTCTCCCCTAATTTAGAGCTCTTTGGTATGTTTCCAGTGGGCAGCAGCTTTGTCTCCTAAACAGTATTGAAGTTAACAGAATGAATTGCTGTCTCTTACTTCAAACCCATTTGTGTAAAGAAACCAGAAGTGGACAAGCAGTTGATATCCTCCTGATTCTCTGTCATTGTTCTAAGAACATGGACAGAAAACTACATTTGGAACAGTTATTGAGTATTCAGATTCAACTGTCATATCTTTCTGCAGAGAAGCTGAGATAGGTCTCTTAATTCCTTCCCTTTACTCTCTTATCTCTCATTAATACTGCTGTGGAGGTACCACCATCCTCATGTGGTTCAAACTTTGGATGGATCTTTGTGTCTTTGGCTTTCAAAGTACATGTTCATGTCACATCCAGTTCTTGTGATTTGTAATTTGTAATGTCTCAGAGACAGGGCCTTAAATCTCCATCCATCCACACGACTAAATCTCTTGTGCAGGCTACTCTTGTTCTGCAGCTTGAGCAGAACTTCCCATTGTGTGCTCAGTGCTTCTCAGCTGCACTCCTTTGGTACTCATGGTGACTCCAAACCCCACAGCTACTGCTGTGCTCCAACATTCCCACTGTCCACACTTCCAATGCCCTTGCTGCTTCTCAGTATTGCATACAGGAGTTTTTTTCCCGTTCATACATAAAGCCATTTATAGTTCAGCTTTCACTGACATTTTGAATCTACTGATTCATTTTTGACTCTGCTGCATATCAGATGTTCATTCATGTTCATTGTATCCAACTCAGTAGATTACAAGTTGCTACATTATAAGTGTTTAGAATCTTGAACACCTTCTTTGAATTCCACACCAAAAATTATCCCCAGCATTTCGTTTTAGATGGTATCATATGGTTATATGTCATTAGCTCTAGCCTGTGTGTATGTGTTGTGTGTATGGAGCTACACACATCACTTTTCTCATCCTGACTCTTGCCCCAGATACTTCAACAGCATATAATACAAACAAAATATCCAGTACTGAGTCCACTGGGAATATGGACATGTATTTATGACATGTATTTACACAAAGGGAAAGGTCACAACAACCCTATGCATCACTACAGGCTTGAGTCAGAGTCGCTGGAAAGCTGCACTGAGGAAAGATGTCTGGATGTGTTGGTAGACGCTCAGTAGAAATTGCGCCAGCGGTAAGTGTATCTAGGGGGGCAAGAAGGCCAATGGCATGCTAGTTTGTATCAGAAATAGTGCAATCAGCAAGAGCAGAGAAGTGATTGTCCCTCTGTACTCAACTGTAATGAGGATGCACCTTGAGTGCTGTGTTAAGTTTTGGGCTCCTCACTACAAGAAAGACACCGAGGCCCTGGGCATATTCAGAGAAGGGCAACAAAGTTGATTAGTGGTCTGGAGCACAAGTCTTATGAGGAGCAACTGAGGGAACTGGGATTGTTTAGTCTGGAAAAGAGAAGGCTCAGGGGAGACCTTATCCCTCTCTACAACTCCCTGAAAGGAGGTTGTGGTGAAAGGGAGTTCAGCCACTTCTCCTAGGTAACAGTGATAGAACAAGAGGGAATGGCTTCAAATCGCACCAGGAGAGGTTCGCATTTGATATTAGGATGAATTTCTTCTCAGAAAGAGTGGGTGGACATTGGAACGTGTTTTCCAGGGAACTGGTAGAGTCATCATCCCTGGATGTATTTAAGGAAAAGGTAACACTCAGGGCTGTGGTCTAGTGGGCAATATTGGTGGTAGGTGGATGTTCGGACTAGATGACCTTAGAGGTCTTTTCCAACCTTAATGATTCTATGACGCATTTCATATTTCTCAGTGGACAGAGTTCAAGCTGTAAGGGAGAAAGATTATTATGGTGATGAAGTCTTATGCTTTATGATTAAAGCACAACTAGGTTTCTCACTGCTCGGCTTTTGCAGGGATGTCTGGAAGACAGAATGTTCCTACTTGAGAATAAAGCGTTAGTGAGTGATTCAGATACTGCTGAGGTGCAGGTACATAAGCAAGTAACAAAGAATGATTCTTTAAATACTACCTGATCCTTCCTTCTCCTCCTAAAATGTGTTAGTCTTCCTGCACAGGAAATCCAAATTGAAGTGTTGTGAGTAACGTGGCTAAAGTCAGAAAGTATTGGGTTGTACTCATCCCAGGTCTCAACTCCAGTAATTTTCTGAGAGGAACTTGGAGCCAGTTCTTGAGGGAATTATAGTCTTTCTCTGGTGGGGCTTTACCTAATTTGTCATTCTTTTTGGTTCTGTTGATTTCCTGAGAAGCATTTCAGTTTCAACATAAAGGGTATTTTGTGTGTAATGAGGTACACACAATGTTATCAGTGGCTTGAATATATCTCACATGTGACTGCTGTGAGAGGGGAGAGGTTAAGTGGCATCTGCTGTGTGTGTGCCATTTGGAAAAGGAGAGAAAACTGATCAGAGGGGGAGAGAGAAAGTTCACATTCACTCTGGAAGCAGGGGAAAGACAGCGTTAACCCACAGAGTTAGAAAGAAGGGACAAGAAAACTGAGGAGCTGTTTGCTGTTTTACAAGTAAATACCTCATGGGATTTTACCCCCAGCTGAAACTTATTTATACTTTTTGATATTTCCACCAGGCTGAAAAATCCCATGTTCCTGATCCTTTGTACACTAGACTGTGATGCAGAAAGGTGTAGACCGAATAGCTGTGCACTTTGAAATATTCTGTTTTCCTCTCTGCTGTAACCTGTGGCCTCAGCCTGCTCAGCCAAATTGCAGAATGGCTTCATCTCAGTGTGCAGCACAGTGATTTTTTTTTTCTTTATACACAGAAATAAAACTGCTGCTGAATCTAGGCTTGGATTTGTGGATGACGACTTTATGGGGGGAATCAAAACTTCAAGTCACACTTACAATAAAATGGATTTATGGTATAGAATGCAGATCTCAGACTAGGTGCTCCTAGGAGAATTAGTCAGCAAGGGTGAACTGAGACAGAGTGTAAGAGAAAAGGACTATACAGTATAGGGTGCTGGCTGCAGACTGGGGAGAAAAGTTTGATTTACTCTTTGGAAGTTACATTTCATGTTAAATATCCCATATTTACTATCTGTAAAAATAACAGTGAAGGAGATAAGGGTGATTCAGTTGATAGTCTCTGTAAAAATGTACTTCTGCTTTGTAAACCCAAATGTGTACAACACTTCTGTACATGCAAAATTACATATACGCACCTGTATACAAACATATAGTCATATACTTGATGTTGCAGATTTGTGTGGCATATAGCTTGAAGTACACAGATCTATTTATATGTATATGTAGGTGTATAAACACATGTTGTCTGTATTTTGGGTTCTATATGAGCACACATTTGGAGATTATCATCAACATTAATTTTCATGTCTCCAGTACTTACCCATTTAAGCAACTTATTCTTTTATTCATTTAGCAGCAGCAACAGAAGAACCTGAAGTGATTCCAGATCCAGCAAAGCAGACAGATCGGGTGGTAAAAATAGCAGGAATAAGTGCTGGAATTCTTGTATTCATCTTGCTTCTCCTTGTTGTCATATTAATCGTAAAAAAAAGGTAAGAAAATTATTTGTGATGATACCCCTATTTCCTCTATATCAAACAACAGTAACTAGATGGAACTTTTTTGCAGGTCTTCAGAAAAACAAACAAAGAAATAAATAAATAGCCTCGGGTCCAGTAGCTCACGTCAGCTTTTGGATGAGTTCATTGTATTTCCTGTTGGATTTATTTATTTATTTATTTATTTATTATGTGATTCTTGTGATGAGTTTAAAGAGTGGTTTACTTGCTATTTGGGATCCAATAGCGGCACATTTTCTCAAACTTACTCATTTCCACATAGTTTTAAGCTGCACTTGGAGGAATGTGCAGAATATTAGAATGGGTGGAATTGAAATTAATGGGTCTTATTTATGCAGAAGAAAAATAAGTAGAGTAACTTACTGCACTTTTTATGTTGTAATCACCTAATGAATTTGATTTGCCATATGCAGCTCTAATGAGTTGTTTGTATCCTCATATTATCCAACTTGCAAAATAATGTAACTTTATACCTCTGTTTATGCTCTTGTAAACCTAGTTTTTTCTTAAAAGTCATACCACATCACTGTAAAATTATCTAGTGGCTCCTTAGTGCATGAAATTGTTTAAAAATGTATTAATCTGAATGAATTTTAATTTTTTAGCGCTTTCTTAGACTATAAGCACTAGCGCCATCTGCGGGAACTGTAACATGAGAGCTCGGCACAGCGCACTATTGCTGAGCGTGAGCTGCTGCTCCAGCTGCTCGGGCACTTTTTAAGAGCGTTCGCTCCCCAGTAGTTGCAACTCTTTTAACCTGACATAAAAGTTCGTAGTATGGCTCTGTAAATCTGTAGTCGTAGCACCGTAGAATAGAAATTCCTCCTCTCGGTTTGCCCTTTTCCCAGCCTGTCCCCTTCCCCGTGCGCCAATCACTCCTGCATAGAATGAGACCTTTGTCTCCCAGGTGTTTGTGCACTGCCTTCCCTTTCCCTCGTTAGAATCCTTGATGAAGGGTATATTTGTGAATGTTGCAAATGTTCCTCTGAAATACGGCTTTCTATTATTTTTAAAGCGTAAGAAAACATTACGATTGTGCCTAAGATCATTCTATATGTTATAATCACTGGTTTCCATTAGATTTTTTTAATTTATTGCCTCTTTACAATTATCCCTGGAGATATATAACTTGGAGAAGAAACGTCTGCATTAGAAACATTAGGTATGCTTACAGTGTTCTGTGTTAGTTAGCTACATACGTGATTTTTCCCGAAAGTGCTTTTACTTTTCTCTGTTGTTTACTCTGTGGTTGAGAATTAACACATATGCAAGAGATCCAACTCATCACTACCAGGAAAA
>PPHD01005378.1:0-11299 GCA_002909625.1 Bambusicola thoracicus | reverse complement strand
TTTTTTTTTTTTTTTTTTACTTTTCACTGAACAACTAAACTAAACAGAATTCTCATATACACCACAAGGTGAGAAATGCTGTATTTGGAGCCCACCTTTGGGATTCTGGTAGTAATTAACCAAATAGATATACAGTGAAAGAGGGGTGGGGAAAAAGAAAAAAAGAAAAAGATCTAAGATAAGTCTGATCAGTGAAGGAACTTAGTTACTTTCAGGTGTGTTTTGTCTACGTGTAGTCTTTTTTGCGTAGCCCCTTACTATTAGCTTGGAAAGCAGTTTTCTAACACTGAAGAAGAAAGGATATGAGACAAGAAGTGCTCGTTTCCCTAGAGAATGGTGTAGGACATTTCTGGTGGGTTTTCCCAGGACTTAGGATGTACATGAATTGATAAATTCCACTGATGTCCTTTTATTTAGAGAAATGTAAGATAAGCACTGTACAAACACTTACCAGGATATCTCATGTTATTGTTTGTAGAAAAAAACTCATGAAGTTATTCTGTGCTTTAAATATATATTCATTTGAGAGTGTGATATTTTCACTGATGATTGTGTCTCTCTCATGTAATATCAGATTCATGCAAATAATCAGGTTGGCTCTCTGTTATATTGTCATCACAGCTTTGGTTGAGAACAGGAAGAAAATATGAATACTACAAGCAGTTCAGTGCATGTTACAGATTCCTAAAGATCTGGGGTACACTTCATGCACTTCATACACTTCACAGACTTTGTGCTACTCTATTAAGAGTAGTCTTAAAGTGATAATTAAAATGTAGCATCTACTTCCATCTGCCTCTGAGGACTTCTGAGTGGATATTGCTTTCAGGTCTTCATCTAAAGGAGAAAATGTCCGTTTAAGGACACTACCTGTTAATTTTGAAGGGTTAGTTATACAGATTAGGTTGCTAACAGCTTTGCTGTGATACAGTGTAAGGCTGTTAATATCAAAATTTGAGATATTCCCAAACCTCATGTAGAATGGTGAGAGCGGGAGGCTTTTTGTTTTTTAAAGAACAAAATTTTGGTGTCAAGAGCAAAGACAGTGGTATCATGTTGTGTCTTATATACTGAATGAGAGGAACAACTTCTAGCATAAAAGGTAATATGAATTGATCTTGAATCATTGTGTTTCTCTTTTTATTTCATGGTGGTTGTTTGTTTGTTTGGTTTTTTTCTTTTACTAACGGAGTCATTTAGAAAGATAAATTATTTCTTCCTAACATGGAAAGCAAGGAGAATTAATTATCCATTTATAAAATCAAAACACAGATTTAAATGGAGATGGTTGATAAAACTGCATGCACAGATGCTTCTTATTTATCATTTCAGTTAAAATGTAATTATATTCTGTAATTTGTTTATATTAGTGTAATTACTCTGCAGGAAAAAAATATGATCAGGGTACAGAAGTTAGAACTTTAATTACAGCATGTGTGTGTGTGTATCAAAAACATGGCATCATAACTCTTTTATAGGAAGGTACATAGTTTTATCAATTTCACGCTGGCAAAGGTGTACATAGGAAAGCCAGTCAAACTCTTCTGTCACTTGGATTATAGATAATTATTGTTGTAGACATCAGTGTTCATCAAATATTAAGGTGGTATGGGGTTTTTTTTTTTGGCTGGGCAGCAAACTTGCAAAGAAGCGCAAGGATGCCATGGGGACCACCCGTCAGGAGATGACACACATGGTGAATGCGATGGATAGAAGTTATGCTGACCAGAGCACCCTGCATGCAGAGGATCCCCTTTCAATCACATTTATGGACTCTCATAACTTCAGCCCCAGATGTAAGTACAGCATTTGTAGATACTCCAGAATTTGATTTTCTTCTGTAGATATTCTACTTTTTGTTGTTGTTGTTGTTGTTTTTTTAGGAAAATTATTCTAAGCTCTAGGTTTTCTTAGAAGGACCAATAAATGCAAAGGGATGTTGAATAGGGACATCCGCATGTTATCCTTAAATGATGCATGGCCAATTGTTTAAATATTTACATGTAGTTTCAGTATGCATTGATACTGGTTCTGGGGAAAAATTACATTCCTGAAATGTCTCAATTAAATTCTGAAATAGTTTTCCTTTGTGAGGATATTTTATACCAACATGTTAAATATTACTGCATAACACCACGTCTGTAATGAATAATAACATGAGGTCCAAAAAATCTTCTTTCTTTTGGCAGTAAGGACACTATAACAGAAGGAAACATTGACAAATTTCATGGCTGTTTGTGAAGTTTAGGAACAAGCATGTTAATATACCAGCAGATCTGCTCTATATTTGTATTTCTTTGTTGTAGACTTGCCAGATGTCTTATTTTGACAAAATTTGGCAGTTTGGGTTTCTGACTGTTAAGAGTCTGGGTTATAGTTACCACTGAAAGTCCAGCCTTGCCTGCCTTCCAGCTTCTGCAGTGTGGCATGCGCAAAAGCAAGAGAATCCACTTTGTCTCTAAACTAGTTCTGCCTTGGAGCTGGCGGGAATCTGACTCCACAGCACCATGGATTTGGCTTTAAATGGGCATGAAGTCTGAGCTGCTTCTGAATTTTCTGTCATTTGGGCGTAGCACCTGTTTTCCCACCTCCCATACTGCTTTTCATGCTTCAGCAAAACGCATCCCTTAAGGCTGTTAATTTTTTTCCTGATTGTTTTAAGGGAAATGGAGTTTGGAGAAGGATTATTGCTTAGTTTACTGAAGCTTACCAAACTGCAAAACTGCAGAGTGCTAACATTTAAGGTGTCTCATAACCAATTATAATAAGTATCAGCCTGTGAGGTTTTGTGGTGTTTTGACTAGAAATGTTTGAAAAATCTCCAAAGTTTGATGTCTTAATGGCATTGAAATTTGTGGAGACAGCTTTACAAAGACAGCTTAATTTGGGCTGTTATTGTGGATCCTGGACAAAGCATCCACCAGGAGTCTACGTGGTTCATATTGCGCCAGGGATGCCTGGCACTTGGGCAGCCTTCTGGGTGGACCTGAAGCCATGAGTCCACAAGGCCTGGCCACAACACTTGCACTAGTTAACTGGCAAAGAAGTTTGGGCTAACTCTTTTCCAGCATCCTAGGTGTGTGATTTTTGGGGATATTGGAGGATTCAGTTCTCCTGACCATTGTCTTAAAAAAACAAATGAAAAAGCAACCTTTCAGGTTTCCTGGCTTTGAACTATAGGACAGACTATTAGCCAACTTGCTTCAGAATTAGAGCTCCATTTTGTCACAGAGCTTTTTTAATTTTTTGTTCCAAATTGGGACAAAAGCAATTCTGGATTCTGCCATTCCTATCCAAAACAGTGTATTTGTCTCTGCATAGTTCTAGTTGTAATAATGAATGATAAAATTCTGTGAATTTTATACAAACACTTAGATATGTGTATCTGTGGTTTAAACTCATTACAAACAGTATCTTTATTTTGCATTTTAAAAAAGCTAGTAGCTTGTAAATATGCATGTAGTTCTTTTAAATTACTTTTAAGACTTTTGAAGGAATACCATTTTATTTTGAGATGAGCTATTCAAGAATTACATGAGAGAATGAATTTAAAAGGAAAAAAAAAACCTGGGTCTATGACTGTGAACCTTTATTGTGAAGAGAAAGAACAATAGTGAAAGAGAAGCCCTTTCAAAAACTAAATTGCATGTAATACCTTCTTTATTTCGTATCAGTAAGAATCTCTTTACCTTTGTCCTTATATTTCTGAAACCAAAATCACTGCCTTTCACTTCTCTTTTATTCAGGATGCATTCTGGAACTCTGTATTCATTCTGTTTTCCTATTGTAAAAAATTAATGGGATTTAGTTATCACTTGGACATTTTATTCTTAAAGTATATTGTTTTTATTCTTAAAAATACACAATTTGAGGGTAACATATTTCTTCATGAGCTTTGTTTTCCTGCAGTGCCCAATGATCCACTTGTGCCGACAGCTGTGTTAGGTGAGGACCCTAGTCCTTCATTATCCATTCCTGCATGAGTTTCATCTCCTTGCATGGTTAAATGTTGAAACAGCTTGTTTTATATAAAAGATAGCTATGCTGTTATCACAAAATTACTCCTAGTTAGTGCTATCTGAAGAATAAATAAATAGGTAAATTGAAATTTCTAAAACATTTTTCCTCAAAGCATTCAAATTAAGTTGAGATGAACTAATGTGTGAAAGTAAAATTCTCTTAAAATACACATGGGAAAAAATCAGATCCATATCAGTATTACTTGGCACCCAAAGCTCAATTTTCTAACTGAGTAACAAGAATGAAAAGAAAAATAGAAAAGGGAAAAGCTTCTGTAGTATCCAAGAAGAAATCTATATTTGTTCATTCTGTACAAATGTCCCTGTATTAATTAAATGTCTCAGTTGACCTTAATTAGTAAGCTTCTCAACTTTATAACTGCTTTAAAAAGATGAACAGATGTTGGGAGTGGCCAGCCCATTTTTTCTATGCCGTATCTAACACTGAAAGCACTTGTTTTAAGAGTTGCATTTAAAACTAAAACGCAAAGACAATTTAATCCCTCTTCTATCTTGAGATGGATTTGTATACATTCAATCTACATTGTTTCTGGCTATGGATTGTCTTACTTTTTCTAAAAATTTGCAACCAAAGCTCAGTTTTCTCACCAAATACTACTTACTATTAACTGACTATTACAACTGAGTGTCATTACTACTCACTCCAAATTTTCCTAATTAGACTTGTCTAGACTGAATCTTCGTTGCTAGAAATTGAATAATTTCCTTTTGAGAGACTCATAGAAATGATGGAGAACTGACACACTCTTGTCCTTGTGAAACAGTCTTTTACCTAATAAATGGCTGCTATGTTCTCTTTCTCTCTCCTCCAGTTGAACTAAACCCAGTTCTTTCACTCATTATCTCATAGTTAATGTTTTCTAAAGTTTTTCTCTCTCCTTCTCTGAACACTTTCCAACGGATAGATCAGATTTTTGAATTGTGGTGCCCACAGTCAGGTACAGTTTTTAGGAGCTGTCTCAATGCGGAGTTGACTGGGATAGGTGCCCACATGCCCTACTCACAGTGGTCCTGCTGCCTGAACTGTATTTTGTCCTTTTTTCTGTGCTCATGTTACTGACTTGTGCTCAATTATCTGCTAAAATCCCAACTATCATTACCCAATCCACTAGTCCATTTTGTAGTGATATATTTTACTTCCCTTTCCTAGCTGTTACATTCTTTGTTTAATTCACCGTGTTAATTTATGTATGTGTCTCAAATAATCAAAATAACTTTGACATCAAATCCTGTACTTGTAAGCTGCTTGTGCCCTCTGTCCATATAATCAAGGTATTTTCTATTCCATTATGCACGTTGTACATGAAAATATTGATAGAGCCTTTGCAGATCTTCATTTAAATTGTCTTCTGAGACTGACAGCAAATCGTTATTTGCTACTTTGTGAGAGCTCTTTCATCTTTGCCAAAAGGGTGTCTACTCACAGTGTAGAAGATTTACAAGCCATATTCTGCCTGTTTCCTTTTGAAAATGTTGCAAATGACATTCTCATAACTATAATAACAATCAAGCATGGTAGTGCCTAAGAGGGTTTATAATCATCAGAGCCATAATACGCTTTCCACTTTAGACCTAAGGAAATCTGACCAGGTGATTTAAGATGTTTGTGAGAAGAGGTGAAATATCACAGTTTCCTGAAAGAGCAATGGGTTAGACTTAGTGATTCTAAATACTTACCAAATAAGATCAGTGGACTTAAAATTCATTTAACGATGAGTCTTTTCTTGAAATTCTTGTATGGCTTTTCATATCCTTCCACTTTATGTCAAACTCACACTGTTTACATATCGTCCAGTGATACTCGGCAAGCTATTCCTAATAGCTTATTTGGGCTATGGGCACACTGCAATGGTCAGTCCACTGTCACTGCCTTGGGGCAGACACAGACATGGGCAGCTCTGACCAGCAAGGACAAGGGATGAACAGAAGAACATCGTAACAGTTCCTGTTCAAGTTTCTATTTCCTCATAATGGTGTTTGGGGCATGATAGTCTCTGAGCAGAAGCACAGCAGTGCTAGTTTGAAGAGGTAATATTTTCCATTATGGAGACTGACAGTGAAAAGAGGTAGGAAACCTTCTGGGCATGCCATGTGGAAGGGGTTAGGTAGCTGAGATCGTCTGGTCTGCTCTTTGTCCGTATAACCTTTACATGGCTCAACATGACAACAGCATCACAATTACATCTGCTTTATTTAGAGATGAGCAAAATTGTATGGGCTCTGAATTAGAGGCAGTTTTATTTTGCATGAAGCTGTTATTAGGAGCCATACTAGATTTCTTTTTCTTCACCTATAGCTTATTAATGCCACACTCCATTCTGTGTACATTAGCTCAAACTTAGTATGACAATTTCACTTTTTTCAAGTTCCTATCATTACACTGATAGCATAATGTAGCCCTTATATTTTTAAAACTGCTTTCATTGTTACCTATTGTGAAGGTTTAACAACTTTTAATGTCATTTTCTTCTAGTCATTTTCTAATATAGTCCTGAAATAAATTTCTTATGTTCTATTCACTCGTTGTTTTTTGCTGCTTCAATGGGTTAAAGTGCCTATTACTGGTAAGTATATAGCATGAAATGGAGAAAACTGAAAATCCTGAATTGTTTTGAATTGTATATAATTTAATATGATTGACTGCTGCATGTCGTTCACGTTATTAAGCAATGTACCGAGGCATTAATGCACTGAAATTAGCAACTTGTGTGACAGTTCAAGGAATCGGGTTTCTTACTAGGAGATCACATTCCAGAAGGCATTGACAGGTTTTGCATTTTGGCAGAATTGAAGTAATGCCAACCCTTGGAGTGTCTGCTTTTTTTTTTTCCTGATGTTTTACTTCCTAATCTGAATCCTTTGCAAGGAAACTTGTAGACTGATTGCAAAGAAATGAATGTGGGATCAGGGCAGGTATTCCCTGCTCATTTCTGTAGTTACATTTCAAAAAGATTTCAATTGGAATTTTCATTCCTTTTTATTGGTAATTTACAATATTTCATGGTAGGAATTGACTAAATGTGATCATTTCACCCAGTTTTAATGTTTGGTTTTGTTAAAAGGATTAGTGTAATGTAGGGCATTGAAGGAGATTTCTATATTTATGCACAGTAAAAATGGCAGCTAAAGTCAACGTACTCGGCAGTTTTATTTTTCTACTAAAAGATTTGAGTTAAAATAAGCACTCTGAACTGTTGATGCTTCTCCTCAGAAAGAGCTGGTCTTCTGAAGCTGTGGCAGAATTGCTTCTGTGTTTTAGTTGGTTTTCAGTTTGCTGTTTGTTGGCTCTGGAAAAATGATGTGCTGACACCATTACATTGCTATTAGAATTTATTGTTCAAGGTGTAGAATTGCTGATGATACATGTTAGATATTAAAAAGTTACTTTGGATGATAGAGGCTGGAGTTCACAAGTACGTTAATGTCATAAAGTTCTGTAGTTCCAAATAAAATGCCCTTCAGACTTCTGTATTGCAGGATGAAGGACTGCAAACTTTTGAATGTGTTTGAAGTTAAATTCTTTTATGTATTTCCCAAGATCTATATGCTGAAGAGTAAGTAGTTTACATTCACATAAATTAGACATATTTTTGAAGAAAGAGGCTAAAAATAGATTCGGATACATCTGGCAACAGATATTGCCCCATGGGTACCTAATGTGTTGATTTATTTTGATCACAGATGAAAATCACAGTGCAACAGCAGAGTCCAGTCGCCTCTTGGATGTCCCCCGTTACCTGTGTGAAGGCACAGAGTCCCCCTACCAGACCGGGCAGCTGCACCCTGCCATCAGAGTGGCTGATCTACTGCAGCACATTAACCTGATGAAGACTTCTGACAGCTATGGATTTAAAGAGGAGTATGAGGTGAGATCTTTAGTGGTTTAACTTGCAAAACATTTTCCTTGCAAAAAAACATTTTTGAAAGCTGCAGCCTTTAGTTTGCATTGCATTACAAAAGGATGCAGCTAAGTGTCATAGGATTAAGTGGAAATAAAATAAAAATAAGCAGACATAAGATTCCTTGCTATGTAACCCAAAAGTGAAATAGTAATTGGAGAGCAGTGGTTTGAGCTCCTACATGTGCCTGGGAAAAACACTGTGTGTTTTCTTGTGGATGTAAGGAAACGTGCCCTGCGGAATGTTTTTGACATACTGTTAGAATTTGCCACCCCTTCTCTGCTTCTTAGTTGAAATTCTGTAATTACTTATGTGAGTTTTCCTAGCCATCTTCAATGCAGATCTTCTAGATTAGGTTAAAGTGATGATTTAACCTGGCTGGTTTTGCCAGGAGCACAGACTGGAAGCACTCCTTTGATTTATTTAGGCATCTCAGCAGGGCAGTACTGGGGCTAAACTCCAGCTGAGAAGCAGTAAAGTTCTGAGGGTTGTGACTTCTGAAGTCCTTATTAGACCTGCCTGAGCATGCCCACTTGCAACTTTAATTTAAAAAGGAAAACTCCAAATTTGCATCACAGGGAACAGTAGTTGAGTACATATTCATTTCACTTCCAATTGCTAAACCTTTTTGTGATTCTTTGGGATTAGAACATCAGGCAGTGCACATGGTAAAGATGGGAATGATACTGCCAAGGTCGCATGCAATACAGCTAGGTTTAAAATGACTTTTCTCTGAGTAAGCAATCTCTTCTGACTCAGTTTTCAACCTTTTCTCCTTTCTGCAGCTGTCTCTACTGTAACATAAGAACTGGACTAAATAAATGTGTGGTTTTTAAAAGAATATTATTCTCTTTTCCTCTCTTTTACTTAAATACACTTCGTTACACTCTGCCTACCTTCAATGTCAAGGACTGCTTGGGGAGGGTTGTCCCTGATCCCATATCAGGTGTTGTCCTGCTTACTACTTTCTCTGCTGCAATATGTGACATCTTTGCCCTGGCTTGTGCTTCTGCATGTGCATTAAAGTTTTGTTTCCATGGCTGCTGTGTATTTTCTGGAGCTAACTTGTCCAGCTCAGGATAAGAGAACATCTGGAAGGAGGGAATAGTATAGACCTGCAACAGCTATAAAATATCTACAGGCTATGAAGAAAAATCCCAGGAGGAGCAAATTCTACATCTATCACTACTGAGAGATCAGACTCTTAAGAAGAGATCAGAAATAATTTTGCTATTGGCTAGAGGGAGGGACATGAGGAAAAAACAACACCAACAATAAACACTGACAGAGGAGGCTTTCTGATGGCTCTGTAGAAAGAAGAGTCATTGCACAAAACTGTATGAGGAAAGTAATGTAATCTTGTTGTAAACAGCTACGTATTATGACATTCTGTAAGAAGGGTGATCAATCTACCTGTGTTTTCTCAACTTGCAGTGGTTCATTTGTAATAAGGGTGTCTGTGCATGTTTAGCCTTCCAGCAGAATTTGAGATCTGGAGTCCCTCAGTGACTTACCCATTGACCCATATCAGTCACAGGGAGGAAGAGTCTTCCTCCCTCTTTAGACTGCAGTGCCATCTGGCTGACCAGAGCAGACAAGCAGAGTCAGCTTACTTTATGGTAGGGAAGTTCTTTTAAACAGTTATTTTTGGAGGTAAATTAATGGTCGGAATGTTTTCTTTCGGAACATTTTTATTTATAGAGTTTCTTTGAGGGGCAGTCAGCTTCTTGGGATGTCGCTAAGAAGGATCAAAACAGAGCAAAGAATCGCTATGGAAACATTATAGCATGTGAGTATCAGTGTGCATGGTTTTAGTGACAGACATATTCCTGTACTACTTGTTCCATGTTCTCTCCCGCTTAAAAAGTCCCTGGTGGAGTACCTGCTAAATATCCCAGTCAGAGAAGGATGGCAATGCCTTTTTGGGGACTTTTTTTTTTTTTTTTTTTTTTTTTTGTCCTTCACGGTTCAACTTACTTTCTCTTTGCCTCTCTCTGGTACAAGCTGTGGTAAGCATATAACAGTGACAAGCTAACACTCATTGGGGTGTTAATTCTGCAGTAGTTTTCTACAGTCATAATTGATTTCAGGTAATACTAACAGCTTCAAAACTTATCTGGTTTATGTTATTTGTTGTTGGTACGTCTGAATTGCAGTTGTTTAAAGCTGATTATTAAAAATAACATGACTAAAATCAGAGAGTTCTGTCTCTTGTCTTTAGGCATAAAGTTTCAATAGTTTAGATACATCATCTGGGATAATGCAATTTGTTATTGTTTTACAAAAGCGATTGAATGTACAGGAAAGAAGCTACTGGAGAGGCCCCTGAACTGGTAGGGTTATCTTCATCAAATCCAAAGCGTGTTGCTCATGGCTACTTTGTGACTTTCTTATTTTCTTTAAAATGTCAGTATGAACTTGGAACAGACTGGGGCTGAAAGTAAGGAAACAGTAATTGTTATTTCTGGATGTATAGATGCCCATCAGTGGAGGTGGTTTTGAAAGGGACTTTGAGCAAGTAACCTGGGTTCTTTGTGTCCTTTTACTGCATGTAACACTGATGCATTTCAGCTACACTTAAATAAATTTAATGAATGGTTTTCAAGTAATTGGCGATCACAGACAAAATGACTCTTAGTAGTTCTGTATAAACACCTATATTTAAGGGCTGAAAATTGTATTGTGCTTGCGTCAGCAGATTTTGGTTTTCTAGAGGACTTACCATAATATCTTAGATTAAAATCACACTTCAAAAAGGCACCATAACCACTTGGTTTTTACAGATGACCACTCCAGGGTGATTTTGCAACCTGTTGAAGATGATCCATCTTCAGATTACATTAATGCCAACTACATAGATGTGAGTGGATTGCACAGCTTTCTCTCTCAATCTACTACCTTCTCTATGTGAAAATTTTGCATGTTATGACTACAAATTTATTGAAAGATTTCTTTTGTTAAGAACAAAATGTACACTTTCCTTGTTCTACGTCCTAGTACTCACTGACATTGTTGTGCTTTCTTTCACATCTGACTTTGGTTTGGGCTGTAGATTTGGCTGTACAGGGATGTAAGTACCACTATATGTGAATAACGACATCCTATTGTAAATACTTAATATAGATATTGTTATTAATTAGTTTGCTCTTCTATTTTTGTCGTAAGATAACTGTGCATGACTCATCTAATTTATATCATTTCTTTAAAAAATTTCCTTTGGTGTGAATATGTTTTGTACATGTTTTGAAAAGTTAATTTAGACTTGTAACGTAGCACTGAATATTGTTTGATAACTTGGGTGAATCTGTCTGTTAAAGAAAACTTAGTGTATGCTTCTTTCTTTTTTTTTTCTTTTTTTTT
>PPHD01005377.1:0-26531 GCA_002909625.1 Bambusicola thoracicus | reverse complement strand
AAAAATGCTAAGATAAGCATCCACTCCATTCTGTTACAAGAATATGAACTAAGAAAGCGAAGTTTGACAACTGGACCTAAAATACAATATAAGAATTCCTTAGTGTTGGGACAGTAATGCCATTAGGTATTATATAGATTTTCTGTGTATCACTTATTTACTAACCAGTGGTCAGTTAAAGTTATTGTTCCATGATTTTTAGGAGATATAAAAGATGATTTTAGCTTCTAAGACAGTGGAAGTCAATCTAAATCCAAACACCACTATCGCCAAGCCTTTGAACCATTCTGTTAACAGGTCACTGCTTAACATGGTTGAGTAAATACAAGTATTATTATAGGAGCTAATGAACTGCTTTTTTTGTTGGATGAAATGGAGAAATTTGTCTAGGTGAAGTCATTCAGAGAACAGCAATGATCATTTGCCAAAGATAATAGAAGCCGATGGTAATTGCAGCATCCCATGCATCAAAAATGTGAATTTGTTAAATATGTTTCAATCACTGAATTGTTTCAATAAAAATGTACAAAGTTGTTTTATGTATGACTTTTTTTTTGGACAAAACAACTATTATGCCTTTTTCACACTTTCATTTAATATCTACTTTTCAACTGTCATTAGCAATGACTTAATGACTTAATACACTAACGTTGGCATTTGTCAGAGCTGACAATACATTGGAAATAAGAGAAGCAGTGTTCTCCCATTTCTGCCCAGATTTAACCTATGAACCATTGTGTTATTTAACAACACAGGCCTTATTTTCTCCAAAAACAGGAACAATACTCATTCTTTTTTGTGTAGAGCTACAACATATTTGTAAGAGAAGCGAGACATACAAAATTCTTAACAGCTGTAACTGTATGATCTTATCATTTGCTTGCAAAAAGAGAATAGCCTCTTTTGTTTAATGGATACATAAACATAGATACTATATTGTTGCTACAAATTATATATGGTACATGATGAAATGTTTGATGCTAGTTTTTGACCCAAGTATTGGTAAAGTGGTCTGAAATAATAATAATAGCATTCCACATTTTAACCTTTACATCCAGAAAAAGCTGTACCATACTTCCACAGAAATATAAAATTAAAGTAAATGTCAGCAGTTAGCTCCTTCTATTGTTAATGGGCTTTTCTTTTCTTGTTGTTAATACTGCGAAAGAAACTGTATCAATTTTAGTATGTAGACAAAAATAGTATTTGAACACTGCCTCATTTCTACTCTTTCCATCCCCTGCTTTTCTCAACATTCATCAGAGTCGTGTTATAGTTTTAAAACATTTTTGTTCCTTCCTTTTTAACCTTGCAGGAAGAAAAAAAAAGACAAATTTTTCCTCCTTTTCTTTTCTTTTTTTTTAATAGTATTATAAATGCTGAAATTTGAACTTCAGGAATTAAAAATAAATAAATAAATCCATGTTTCTTTTTTTTTCCACATTGCTTTGAATTTGAGAGTGTTATCCTAACAAATTTGTCTTAAGTGACAAATAGTACAATGTTCTGAACTATATTAATATTGTAAAGTTGGACTTTTGTATCTTCAGTAATAAATCAAAAGGCGGTATCAGTTAAGTAACTGTCTGGATAACTTCATGCATATATATGAACCTGTTCCCAGAATATGCTTATAAAATACTTTAATTGAGATGACTGTACTCTGAAGCAACAAAAGTTATAATATAATTGTCTATTACCTTAACATAATACCTATTGCTTATGGTGTCACACAATTTGCAGATTCCTACTCCTATGCTATGACTGAAAATGGTGACTCCTCCATTCATATCGCAAAGGTCTTAAAATAACATAAAAATGTAATTTTTGTGGAACAAAATAAAGAAAAAAGAATTGCTCACAGTGGAGAATAATACAGTTCTAGTTATACACAAAGTATCAGCTTTTTTTTTTTTTCGTTTGAAAGGGTCATTTTTCCCCCAGTGCTAGAAAAATATTCAAGAGAAATTGAATATGCAGAACACAGCCTGAACGTACTGAGGAATTTAAAAAAATTAACTCAAGGGCAGATGCTTAAACAGAATATCATCCATGAACAAATAGTTTGGGCCAGGTCCCTCTTAACTGTAAGTATTCTAATTACTGAGACAGCTGATGTTTCAAATGAATGTTAGCCACTTTGGCTAGGGTACAATTTCTAAATGTTGTATAATTTCGTTGTGTCTTTTTACATTTACAACAAGCAGTGAACAATGAGAAAATTCTACCAGAAGTAATATAAAGTATTCCTGTTTCAAAACCACGATATAAACCTTATGATACTGTACCAGGAGCATCGTGTCCAGTTTGGGGCCAAAAGGCCAAGGTTACTCTCATCTGTATCCCACTTTTTTTTCTTTTTTCTCCTCAAATAGCTTTTCATTTTTCTGGTCAAGCTTACCATTACAAGAAACCACAAGAGCTACATTGCTTTCATCAGATAGCTATCATGGCCTAATGTAGAGGGTCAGCTGAGATTTCAGGTTGTCCCTTGTCATCCAAAATCTTGGAAGAAAACTCTCTAACTCCAGTATGGTGTTAGAAAGTGGTGTTCCTTTATTCCTTATGATACATACTAGACTATCTGACAAAACAAGCACGCTCTCAGAGTTCAACTTCTGTATTTAAACACACACCAAGCAAAGTTGAAATTGAAAGTTTTAGAACTAGCACTCATTGATTCCTTTTGCTAAACTAAAATACTGGTCCTTAAACTAATATACAGATATCTGTTGTTAAACAAACCAGCCTACATCACCTTCATGTAGACATGCTCCAGCACCAACTGGTTTTGCTCACAGAGGGCAAATACCCACTCAGTTCTTGGTGGTTTTACAAAGGTCACAAAGATTATTCTTCTGTCCAGAAACATTACTGTTCTATATTTCAGTAAAATGGTCCTCATCTGCAGATGCTGCATTAACCTTCAGTGCTGAGACAGTCACCATGGACACACTTAAAAATAATCACATCATAAACCCTGGACATCCAGAATATGCGTTTGTCTGCCATGGGCAGGCGGTCATTACAGAATTCACTTATAAATTTATATTGGTCACAAAAGAGAATGCAGCAAGCAGAGCTGGCATAACAACTACACACATACATGTGTTATAGATGGTCACTAGCTTAGTCTATTGCGATAACCATGCATTTCAACAGCAAGAAGAGGGAAAGAGAAAGAAATCACTTTCAGATCTGGCATGTGAAGATGCCATGATCTCACTGTAGAATGAGATTTGTCAGTTCACTAACTTGACTAAAATCCATTTCTGAAGAACTTACATTTTTCTGAGATCTCAGAATATCTTATTTTTAGCCCTCTTCTACTTGTGAGTCCTAAGGACATGTTCATGCTTAGATTGAACTTCTTTAAAATACTTCTAAAAATACTTTTATGACAATAAATTATTCTATACGGAGCTGTGGAAAAAAAAAAAGGGAAAGAAAATGACAATTCAGCAAAAAATAAAAAAATAAAAAAAAACAGCAGACACATAACCAGAAAGCCCACTGCAGGATTTGTAAATGTGTAATTTGGCACGATTATTCCTTCTGGCTGAACGAGCTAATGGATTCTCTCACATTAAGAAAGGTACACGGATGCTGTGGAACCTTTGAAAGAATTCTGTAATGACAGAAATCTGCAAGTCTATGAACGACCCTAGAATTTCAAATTCACTCTTAATTCTTCACATCCACTTTGCAAAAGTTTTTTCAGAATAGAGTAGTAGCCATATGCTTGTCTACCTCACCACATTTCCTGCTGGCATTAAGTCACTTATTCTACACTAATGCTTTACATTAATTACTTTCAAATATCAAACCAATGTGTGTTCAGCACTCTTAAGTAGAAGTGAGTTTATTCACATAGAATGGAATCTTGATGCATGTTTTTTGCATCATTTGTCTGCATGAGAATGGGATGCAGTCTATTCTCATAACACATAACCAGTAATGTTACCAGAAAAAAAAAAAAAAAAAGACATTAATTTTGAAGGAAAATGTATGAATCTACAAATGATTAGTTCATTAAAATAATGGAGATAATCATTATAAGCAAAGGTAAGTAACTCTTCAATACAATCTGCAAATCAGAAATTTAGTTAGTTCTGATACTTTTAGTAAGTACTTTTATGAATGAAAGTAAAGGTAAAACAAAATATAGTAAAACATAAAAACTGTCAACCATTTTCATGTATAAAACCGTCAATCTATATAGTCTGAATTTTATTTACCAGTGTCTACCTATTTTTCCTGAACTTTGTCTCTCTGATATGCGCTTACTCAATTTTTCTCATCACAAATAAGTAGTTTTATGTTCCTCATAATTTCAAAATTCTTTAACTGTTAAGGTCAAATTTTTGCCATAATTAACACTTCAGTCAAGGTTATTTTTTTTTTCAAGACTATATATTTCATATAAAATGTATCATTTCTTTCTAAGAATTGAATTTTTTTTCCCCTTGATTAGATACAATCTGACTATTTTTTTTATAGCTAAATTGGAACTTGCCCTCTAGTAATTAATTTGGAGATAAACTTGAAACTTGGAAAGGAAGATATTAGTATTATGACCTTTGTCTTTTTCATGAGAAAAAATCAAAATCTGTGATCATGTCACATAAGACTATTATAACACAAATAGAAAGAAGGACATAAATTTTACAAGAGTTCAAGCAACATACATTCAGAACTTCCAGACTTTGCTTTGAGACATTCAGTGTTCCAAACATATGGGTCTATACTAAACTCTTGGTTTTTATTAGGTGTACTTAGCAATAGAAACCTGGTAGAGAAAGTCATGACTCCTTCAGGTCATGAAACTCATTTTTATCAAATGTAGTTTCACAAAACAAAAGAGTGACTATTTTGTTTGACTGTTACAATTGGTATTTTCTTTTCCATTCCACACAACTTTCTCTGTCCAGACAGGTATGGCAGGCGACTCTCAAACTGTACACTGGGAACGGTACACAATCTTAGCGAAATCTTAACACATATTGCAGGTGACTTTATTACTATATAGCTGTAAAATGTTATTACCGGGAGATTTTGATTTCCCTTGATTTATATTAACACTACGTGTCAGGAGGTGGAGTGAAATTTGCACTTGTGGAATGCACAATACTTGGAGAAGATCAAGTGGAGGGTAGCGTACAACGTTTCCTGTAGATAAGATCAATTGCAAGCATCCTCCAGAGCCCTGTCAGTATTTAAAAGTATTTATATTAAGGATTGCCAAGAAAAATACAAAGAGAGCACTCTCCTGTAAAGTAAATTCAGTGCAACATAAAACTCACTCTCCTGGTGCATGCAGAACATTTTATCAGCCACAGGCAGAATCAACACTAAGAAATAGGAAGGGTAACAGAGAGTGTGTAATAGCATCTACCATTGAAAAGTGAAAAAAAAAAAAAAAATCTGTCCCTTAAAAGGCTTTTTCTAATGCTCAAGAGATAATTCAGCTGAAGATCCTTGTTTCTGTTTGCTTCTCTTCACTATTCAATGAAGTAACCACTACGTAAATAATTTACAATGAACCACTTTTCAGCCATTCTTTCTCACAACCATCTAAAAGTTTGCTTCTAACGCAGTCTTAATTGCAGTATGAGAAGTTCAGAGTTACATATATTCCCTATGTGAAATTATTTAGGAAAATATCACTTCATCACCACTTAACTTAGCCCAGGTTCTTATATTGCTTTGCCATCTTAAACTAAACAAAACAAACAAAACAAAAACAAATAAACATAAAAACTTAAGAAATGATGGTTTTGTGGAGTTGCTGAGTTGGATGGAGTAACCAAGTAATGAGAAACTGAAGGCTGAAGTCACACACATCTTTTCAGATTTGGCTACAGTCAACCTAGTTGATCATCACGCTCTCAGCCAATGACTGTAACACCCAGTTCAGCTTAAATGATTTAAAGGCTACCTTTTTGCTTGTTCTGATATCTGGCAATTAATCCAGCACAGCTGAGTTGCATGCTAACCTTCAGGAGATGGCAGTGATGAGCAACTGGGTTAAAACCAGAGTTAAAATATTTTCTGCTAGCACAACTGGACTAGAGAGAATAGATATACTTAAATGTGAAGAAAAGACCATCAAAGTTGAATGAAAAATAAATATTGCATTCCATCCTGATCTGGATATCTAAAACATCAGCCATGTGTACTGATGAGCTAAAACCACATAAACATTCTAAACTTTTCTGTTAAACATTTCAGGTGTATCTACAGTGGTGAGTAGCATTGCAGTTAATCCATGAATTCTTTCATTTCTTCAAAGTCGAACATATAATATAAGTACCTGGTAGAACTTCAAAATGTTGGTATAGGCAAATAACATTGATTTTTCTTTCTTCAAGACATGAAATGTAAGCTTTGAAGCATACAGTATTGAGTGTGGAACACTGTAATTAAGAACTATATATCAGAAACAAAATTATTTTTGTGATCTCTTATTAATTCTCTTTCTTGTGTTACGCAGTTTATATTAGTCTGCTTATTTAACAACTCAATCTCATGGACAATTAAACAATACTCACAGAGGTATACAAATGTCCGACTCACAATCAGTTCCACCTTATTAAACTCTTCTTTTGTTGTTTTGTTGCATCCTGCATTATTCACACACAGTCAATAGTCCTCTATATTGCTATCCTTCTGAACACATTTGAAAAATAAAGTCTCAAACTTGATAGACTCTGTTATAAAGTTAACTCTTTTAGATTTGCTCTTTTAAACATAAACAAAAGTTGTATTTTTTCCAGTTAGAGTTCCCATAGTCTTCCCATAATTCATTTCTCCAGTGATCTAAAAATTACAGCACTAAAGATCTTGAAATAACTGCTGTCACTTCAGATGCTGTCAAAGGTTATGATAATATGCAAACTCCCAGTCTTCCCAGCATTAATTATGAAGTTATCACTTGGACTTTATGGAGACCTAATATTTCTTTCCATATTCCTTCTTAAAATTGGTAACGTTCACTCCAACCACCAGGACTGGCAAGTGAGTTTGAAAATGATGTCATGATAGAATGACAGTAACATAATGTGATTCTTTCCTAAGGTAACAGCAGAGAGACTAGAGAAGATAACTTTTGTTTTCTTCCAGGAAAGTAATAATTTCTTTTAGTTAATGTCAGTTCTATTGCAAAGTCATACTCTTATTACATACTTATTTTGGCATGTTACAATTATTATTTTTTTTCTAAGAATAAACTAGATCTACATATACAACTGAGAGCGCTATTTCAAGTGAATCATATCTTTGGCCATCAAATAAATACCTTTAAAAAAAAAAAGTCCAAAAAACAAAAGCACAGGGAAATAAAAAAATCAAGACTCTTTAAAGCTATTTTCTCTTTTTTATTATGAGCTAAGGAGTTGCTTGTTTAGATTAAAATCAAAACTATACCTAATCTTCTGATGTTCTTTATGTCAGACGATCACCTGACTTTCTAGAACAGGAACTGCCCAGAGAAGTGGTGGATGAAGTTCTTTGTAAGTTATCCTATATTCCTCTCATTCTGTACATCAGATGAGTGATCTGAAATTTATCCCATTTTTTGTGGTAGTGGCATACATCAGTGACAGGTCATGCCTCTTTGCAGTAGAGGCCTTTAAGTGATACTAAATGAAACTATTATATACATACCATATTTCAAGTGACTGCCAACATTAATGCATTGTTTCAGTAATAACCATGAATCTACTGTGACATATTTGGGCTATTTCTCCGTGTGGTTATAATAAACTTTTGTCCAAGAGCATTTAAGTACGTAGTGCCCATTATCCTTGTTGTGTGACCTAGAAGGATCCTTGACAATAAAAATTCTGACATAGAAGTTCACAGTTCAAATCTGCCTTTCAAACTGTCCCTTGAGACTACTTGTACAGATCCCAAGACTTTCTTGACAGCTGTGTTGAGGTCTCCTGATTATAAATTCCCATCTTCTAATCTTTTCACTGGAAAGGGCAGCTGCAAGTAAAGGCAGGCTAATTACAGCATATGACACAGATGCTAATAAATGCTTTAAAAGATCTCCTATCTATGCTTAAAAAAAAAACCAATTTGGTGGCAATAATTTCAGTGTAAATCTCTTTAGAGGTCTAAGTTTCTCCTAAACTCCATAGGAGAAAAAAAGTATGTTCATGACATATAGGTCTCAGTAATTGTCATTGCATGCCAGATTTCATGTTGCACCAGCAAAATTTTTACCCACATAACCTGGTGGCAAATATATTATTTCAATCACTGAAAGATCAGCTCGTAATAATGACAATCTACTTCTATTTTCTGATATTTTCCTAGCTATGTGGCTGAAGAGGTTTGCAATGTTTAAAATAGATTAGGCTATAACGTGGTACAATCAGGCAGAACAAAAGAAAAATACCAACCCGTATTGACTATAAATATAATGGAAGACTATTTTATTGGGCATGAAAAGTGGATACAAACTAATTGTAGTTATTTGTCACCTGCAATTATTTTCAAGTAATCCATGACAACTGTAATACAGGCCTGTCAGCAGTTGTCCTAACTTGTGATGAGACATACTAGATCTCACAAACTAAGAAAATTCAAGAATAGATCAGCACATGCATAAAAGAATAATGTATATTTCCAGAGAAAGTAACATTCTAATGCCTACATAGGGAGCAAACACAGGGGTCCCTGGGTCCACTAAGGAGCTGGTGTGATGATCCCAATTGACTTGATCCATAACATACTTTAAAGAATTGTCCCAGTACTTTATGCATCACCTACATAACACTGATTTAGCAATAGACAAGCCCTGAAACTTTCCAGAAGTTATATCTGTCTGTACGGGATCTTGCTTTATGATTCCCTGCTACATTAAAGAGCTCGTGTTACAAGTGGCAATTTTCTCCCTTACATAGAAATAAGCTCAAATCAGATCACCTTTTAAGCTTTGTTCTCCTAACATCTTCAATTTCTGTTTATGCATTTTATCAAACCTCAGACAAATTCTTGTTTATCTTCTGCTGATCCTTTTACAATTACTCAAGCAGAGATATTTCAAATAAACATTTAAGAGAAGGAGAAAGCATGAAAAATACATTAATGGACTGTAATAAAAGGTATTTGAAAACTCCTATGTGCTATTGGTACATATCTCTAAATGACTGTGAGCTTTGCTGTAAGACATCAGTTTTTCAGATCTAATACTACACACCTTCATTTCATATCCATATATGGTTTTCTGTTTTCAAGTCAAATAGCAAAAAGAATAGCAGACTTTGGGTTGCTTTTCAGTAAGCATGAAAAATATCAAGGATAATGGCAAAATTTTCAGGACTTAGATGTATACCTTAAACAAATCTCTGTAATCGCTGTAGCACACTTTTAAGTGATTCAGAAACTTCTGTTGTCAACATCAGTTGATATGTAGGTGAACTAACATACATTATAACCCAGAGAAAAAACACATCAAGATCAGTAAATCTTACTACCTCTTCAGGTCTCAATAGGCAACGCTGCATCCTTCTATGACATAAGCAAGAAATATATACTATTTTTGTTCCCTCAGATCTGTTAGAAGCTCAAGTCTCCTACTCATCACTGCGCTGAATTTAGAGAGTGGCATGAGGAGTCAAAAACTGCAGCAAGAGCACATTTCATTGTCCATGTCCCATGTGAGTGCCCAGAAAACAAACTGACCGAGCAACCTACTGACTTTTTGAGACTCTTGTAGACTCTCTAAAATAGCACGTGCACTAGGCTATAAATCAGACTTCAATCTGGTCCCACTTCTCCACATTTATACTTGATACATTTTTATAAAAAACAAACCAATAAAACAGAGCAAGAAAAAAATAATGTCTTCATCTAAAGCCCTGCAATACAAGACAAAGGAAAGATGATGAACAAAGACATCAGAAGAATCACAACCCTCCACTGCCCCTATGGAGTTCAGCACTTGGAAGCAAAAGGACACACAGAACTAGAAAGTCCACTCAGATGATCCCTTCTATCACAGGGGCACACAGTGCCTGTTACTGCACGAGTTGTTTGCAGGTTTAAAGAGATGCTATGCAGAAGCTCGGTGACCACCGATACTTCTGTGTTATGAACCATATCCCCAGATGAGAAGATGTAAACCCCTCAGAAAATACACAGCTTTCTGCGATTTAAATATATATATTTTTTCATAACATTTTTCTTTCAGATTTTCAAAACTACTTTTTATCTGAAACTGTTTTATATGAGGAGTATTTTCTACTGTATGATTTGAATAGCATATTTTTTTTTCCCAACAGAACAGGCTATTCAAATTTGCAGAGCAGTAGTTCCTTAATAGGAAATTGACACATATGCACTTTTTTTTTTTTTTACTGTTATAAATGAATACACCAATAAAAAACAAACAAAAAAACCTCAAAAGCAGCCTCTCTGAGAATCTAAACACCTAAATAAGCCATTAATAACGCAATTAGTCATACCTCCTTTATTGCCCTATGATTTCAAGGGAACAGTGCCGGAGATAGAGAACTTCAGGACAACAGTGCTGTAACAGAGCTTCTGAACATTAGTGGGCATTTTTATTAAATCATTAGCGACTGGAAAACTAGCAAAAGCAAATATTATAATGGAATGACTTCAAATGGCATTCACAAAATAAGCCAAGAGCATCTGAGGTGTTAAAGCTCTAAAATTGCCTATTTTAGCAAAAGGGAAGAATAAAAGTAATAAGTTAGTTGTATATTATTTTTATATGCTTATAATAATCCCTAAGCTAGCAATTTTAAATTTTTATAAGGTGTTAAAAAAAATTGCCAGAAAAAAGTATTAACCAAAGGTACTCCTTCAGTTATATCTTCAAATACCAGCAGGACTAATCCTCAGGTAAAATAGCAAAAGCTTAGTGCTATCGTATTTAATTTCAAAGGATTTGAACAAAGAAATAATTTCAGATGATTAAATCAGTTCATTTTGAAAACTGTAGGAAAAAATATTGTTATAAAAGTTTGTTGCAGTTCACATAAATACCAGGAATATTTACATAAAATTATAGACATATTGCAGAAGTTGGCTTTCATTCTGGAACCCAAGAATTAATAAGTGAGCTGTTGAACACTACAGATGAGTACCTTTCTACTGACCTTGAACAAGGAGTCATTGTGAAATATCATCACTGTATTTATACCGTTAGTAGTGTAGGAAGACTATGTCCCTCACACTTCATCATGCATCACTGAACTGTAACAAACTCTGACAGGTATAGAGCATCTCTCTAAATATTATGACAGTCTGCTAGTGACAGCTGGAAAAGAAAAGCTGGACACAATCACAGTTCTCACATTTACTGGAAAAGATGAACTGCCATCCATAGCAACTATAGTTCAGGAAACACTAACAAATTTTAAATATTTTTAAGTATCTTATTTCCCAACAACTTGAAATGCAGGAAGGTTTCGGTTACAATGAATGTAGTGCTGTGAATTCAGGCACTTTCTTCAAATACACATGCTCTGAGGTTTGCAGCTATCTACTCGTCTCTACTCCAACAGAAAGACACTCTTGCCTGAGTACCCAAAGAAATACTTCAGTCTGTGGCCAAATTAATGGGCAAATCTTTCACATTGCAACTTTTCTAACAGCCACCAGGAATGTGCTCTTGTGTGTGTTGAAATCTGTGTTCTCTAGAAGCTGCTTCTTTTTTCACATGGCAAAATACAGATCTTTTTCTTCATAAAGAACATTTAATACTAAAAAGGATTATAAACTCATAAATGGATTCAGGAAACAAGAATTTAATGTAGCTATACAATATGCTATTAAATACTCCAAGAATAAACTAGCACTCTGGAACAAACCAAATTCTTAATCCCTACAAAATGAGATATGAGAACACAAAAGGTTGGGTTTGTTTCTGCTCTTTGTTTTAAAAAATGGTGCTTGTATGTAGATACGTTATTCAGAAGTGATGATACTTATGAGGATGTTGCCTCTTTAACTGATCTTTGCAGAATTACAAAGAATTTGGTTGTTTAATCTTAACAATGAAGTCCATTATATAAAAGAGATTAATCTGAAGTGGTAAGTGTGTGGCTATAATAAATGTTATTATATCTTTTCTAAAATGTTTTCTTTTCGTTTATATTTTCCCAAAATTTATAATTGATGCTGCATTCAAGTTTATTTTACTAAGAACTTTCCTTAAAAAAAAAAAAAAAAGGAATGTGGTTCCTTATATTTTATGAAATACTTGGAAAAATTTGAATTAGATTGCTTCATTTGTTTCTTTGATAACTATGCCTATAAAAGATATATTTTCAGAATGTTTTAACTCAATTTCTTTGGCTCAATCTGTACTCACAAAAGTTGAAGCTTCAGTCTTAAATCTGACTTACAGACCTTGCCAAGAATGGCAGAACAGCTCACCTTTGAAGGAAAGAGTTTGGGGTTTATTAACTTAAGAATATTTTCAGGCAACTCACCAGAATTTGTTGACAGTACTTTTCATACCACTTGGGGTATGTAATGCTTTTATTCATACCTTTTTAGAATGTTGAGCTGGGTGTAGGAAAATAAAAAATAGGATGGTTCATTTGATGTCTTTGTCAAACAAGGTGTCTTAAGGAATGTTTACTAGGAATACTTCCTCTCAATTTTCTTGAACATCCATTGTATTTCATCTGTTCTTTCCTTCTTTTACCTTTTCCCCCTAAGCCTTTTTATTTCTTGGTAAGTTAAATGGAAAGAAAAACAAACAAACCACATAAGAATAAAGTAATGGGAAGAAGAAAAAAGTACAGATGTGAGACAGCTGACCAAGTCAACACTAAAGCAACTTCTTGCAAGCTCTTTCCTTTACTTCAAGTTGTTAATGCTGAGTTTAAATTGCTAACCCAGGGTTTTCACTACTGTTCAGGATCCACCAACCTGAACAAATAGAGATCATTTTAAGTGGAGGAGAGGTAGAAAATAGAATGGTGATCAAGTGGAGAAGAATAGGAGGAAGTAGAAAAGCACAATAGAGAGACCGCATATGGGGAAAGAAGAAGCCTCAGTTGAAAGCACTCAGCTAAACTTACTTGCCGTATATAATTAGTACAATCAGACCTCTACATCTTCTTCTGTAAAATGATATGATATCTATCTATTGCTGTAAAGTGCTTTGAGTCTTATGGTTTAATGCACCTAAAGGAGCGTTAATCACTGAGGCGCAAAAGATGATGAATTATACACCAGTCAGTTAAAATAGCCTGATTTTCAATTGCTTGTTTATCTTTTGGTGGATTAAACACTAAATGAAGAAGTTAGAAGCATGTTGACTGAATTCATAATAATACAGCAAACAGCGGTAGAATGTCAACAGAGTTGAGGTTATTTTCAAAGCCCACCTGATAAACCTGTGGGCTCGTCTGCTTGGTTTGTAACAATATTCTTATTAATTAGAAGAGAGCATTCTCTTTAAGCAGACGGAACAGAGATTAATGATATCTGAAACTGCCATATTAGAGGTATTTTTATAGTGACCAGTTCATTTCTTCACTAAGTGCAGTAAAAAATGGACATTGGTGACAGATGATCTGAGGTTCATTTGAAAGCTGCAGTCAGTGTTGTGTATTGTCAGCTTTTACTTCAGATGAGAGGTCTTCACAAGTGGAGAACATTCAAAGTCTTAAATGAATTTAGCACACAACTATGGTAAACACAAAAACACTTCATCTTTTGAGGCTTTTCAAAAATCCAACATCTTAAAATTGATCCAGAGATATTTAACAGCACTTTTTTTACAATCTCCGTTATTTCAGTTTTCAGCTTTTACATCTGATGAAGACGAAACAGTAATTTTGCAAAGTATATTGATCGCAATTTCATGTTATATTTCACTCAGAGTAAGAGAAATGAAAAATAACAATATTTTCCTTTTGTTTAATACTCCCTTACATCCTTGTTAGAAATATTTGACTACAGAACATGAAATTCACATCCCTGAGTATTGAAACTTTCTGAAAGGCAAGATCTTTATGTCATTAAAGCTATGCTTGATACTACCCTTGTAGTTAATGGTCTGTTAGATACTCTTTTATGTCCCTGTTTTAGAGGCTTTATAACTTCAGGACAAAATTCTTTGCAATATGAAGCTAAGCATATAGAATAGCAGTCCAGGAAGAATTTTATGAGGCACATCCTCAAGCCTTCTATGAAACAAATTTTAAGTAAAGACTTCTTTTTGTGGTCATAGCTAAAATCAAAGATTAAAAAGAATTTTACTGGCAGCTATCTGTAATAACTTTTTCACAGTAAAATGACTTTAATATAATAAAAAAAATTACACTGCTGAATAAAAAAGAAAAACCATTTTTGCTACAAAGAACTCAGTGTATATTGATCTTTACTATTACCACGTCATTAAATGTTACAACAGAGGTGGGGGAAAAAATAAACAGTTCATGCCCCGAATTATTTCTAAATTAAAAGAGACAGAAAGTTCAGTATTTTTTACTGAAGACTTAATTTTGGATAAATATATTGGAAGGAAGCACTGCAGACTGTTCTACATACATTAATCGGAAAGAAGCTGGCAGGACAGAGAGAGGGGAAGAAATAAAGAGAGGAGCATTAGCATTTTGCTGAAATACAGTGATGTGATTTTGAAGCTCATACTCTGTTGTACCCAGTTTCTGCCCTTGGATAGGTTTGAAGTGAAGTAGTGCACTATGCTCTTTGGGGGAAACCAAATGAGAAATTCTGCTTTATGTTTGCACCACAAATGCCACCATTCCAATGGGACTGTGAGCATCCTGAGCTATGATGGGTGCTTTAGAAAACTGAGCTGCACACACGGTAGGAGTGCCCAACATGGAAAAGCAGACTAAAACTGGTCTGAAGGCTCCTGAAGTAGTAATGGTTCCCAGCCCAACTCTGCTTCAGTGTAGGTACCATACGTGCTGTCTTGATCCACCTCCCACTGCTGAACAGCCCCTCCAGCTGTTCTTCACAGATATATCAACAGATTTATTATCTCTGGTTGAAATGACATTTCAGATTGTAAATATAACTAATTTAATCCAGGTTTGTATATCCTCATTAAACAAGCAATCCTAAAACATGAAAGTAAATACCTAACTAGACCTACTGAAACTAATGGAATTGCACATGTTAGTAATCTTATATAATGTTTATATATCTCTGCATGAGCAAGAACACCAAGTACTTAGGACTAACTGCAAAAAGTTTCACTAACGTAAGCTGATTTTTTTTTTATATACACATTAACAGAGTACCACCAGTTCCTGTTAAAAGAAAAATCTTTTCATAGAAACTTAAATAAACTCTTAATTTGATCACTAGAATTGACTCAATATATAAGGCATTTCTCGGTACACCAATTTTACCATAGCAATGCAGACATCTCGAAAGTACTCTAACTTCTTGCAAAATGAAACTTACAGCATTGTGAGATAATAGGTGATTTGATTAAAATGCTTATAAACATCTATGTCATGTTGGAAGGAGTCTTTTTTTTTAATATCTGAAATAAGAAATATTTATCAAATACCTGACATTTTGAGTTACAAAATACAAGCGTGCAATTTAAATACATGGAGTCCAACCTAAATAATCATCTAGCTGATATATCCACCATCATCACCAACTCAAAGAGTGCTTATTTTCATTGGATGGAATTTAGTGCTCACTAAGGTGACTGAGACACAATCTGGACTTTTGTACAGAAGTTTCAGGGGACACAAGGATGTCCCTCTTTATTTTGTTTTGGAATTATGAGTGTGCTATATTTGTCAATATTTTGTTGAATTAAAGCCTGAGAATGTTCCAAGCCTCTACTAAACTTTTCTTTTTTCTGTCATCATAGACACAGAACTACATCTCTGGAAACAATAATGTCAGCTCTTACTGCCATCCATCCCTTTGGTTTAGAAGACAGGAGTCCTCCAGCTGCAGGCAAGGAGTTCTCTCAACTCTGGCACTGACTGTTATTGATTACTCTGTCCACTTACAGCCCCTCACACTGAAGAGATCTCATTTCCCTTACCTTACAATACAGAATGCTTTGGTTGTACAGTATCCACTTCCGGCAGTGCTAGGCTTACAGCCTCAATTTCAAGTAGAGCAGGTCCAAATTCTATTGACTTCCAACCAGAACAAGCATTCCTAATTTATGAAATTGTATTGGATAACGACATGGCTACCCCGTTTTGTACTATTCAGAGTCTTCCTTAATGATGTAAGGAAAAGCACAGTAATGTATACATAAAAGAAAAAAAAAAATCAGTCTGTTCAGTTAGTATGAACAGTTTGGGAATTCCCAGAGATGCTGACATAGCAACTTCTTGTGGATGTTGTTAATTTTCAGCTGACAAGCAGCATTGAAACTTGGAGTGGCAAATGTTTGCAAAGCAATATTTCCCAGTATAAGTTTAATGGGCATCGAAAGCTTTGTTTTGACACCTTCTGGAGACCTGAGCCTCTCTACAGGAAAATGAAACTAATCACGTACCCATTTAGACCTCAGCATAAGCTTTAATGGTTTAATTATGCTACTATATAAAGATTCCCTTCTTTCATTTCACCTCATTCTACCCCTATTGCTTGTTTTCCTTCATGCAACAAAGATGATTAACCTACAGATTTTTTCTTCTTCTTACAAAGATTTCTAATTTTTCCCTTGTTAGAAAACATCATTTCTTATAGCTACATGACCATTGCTTTCAAGTATTTCCAATGAAGTCCAAATCACACCTGGAAACCATCAAACTATCCATGGCTATACACATAGTATAGATCTGAATGCTTTTGAGCTTTTGGATTCAAATGCCTTTAATCTTATATCCCAAAGTTTCACCAGGTTCCTAGGTGCAGGGAGGAAAGCATTTCTTGCTGCTGCCCCCGGAGAAATAAGTGGAGGCAGGTGAGAGGAAAGACTAAGAGACTTTTTTGTACTTTTTCCTATCCCCTAAAATCTCCTGGACTTCAGCTTTCCTAAAACCCACAGGCTCTGCCCACCCTACAAGCCCCTCACAGGACCTTCAGATCCACTTTATGACTAACACCTCCCAGGATATTCCCTTCCCCCAATTTCTGTGTTCCCTATCCACTTTAGCTGGGCAAAAGGCACATACTGCTGCCAGTCTGACCTCCTTGTTTGGTCGGTGTTGAGGTTATGCCGATGGTTTGCTAACACATCTATGCCTGGTTAGGGTACAGACCAGCTGAATCCTCGGCTGCATTGGATTTGCTCTCACAAATTCAGGTCTCCCTCCTCCAAACAGTTGTCAGGTTTCCCAAGAATTGTTAGAAATAGAGCACTTTTGGACTTTATAATCCAAGTTAGCAGGTTGCAGTTGGAGATTGGGTTCAGAAATTACTACTGCGAGTCAGCAGAGTATTTGCCCAAGGGTATTTTTTCAGGCCACTAAGCTAAAAGGTGATGCTAGAAGTAGTGGAATTGCTTTCAAGGAAGGAAAGCAAGCATGGCAATAAATTGTTTTTCAATACTGTGATAAAGAAAGTGCCAGCTTTCTCTCTTTATATTGCATTCAGGCTGCTCAGCTGAGAAGTAAACTGAGCAATGGATGGCAAGCTGCAGTAATAGAAGACTCACACTGTGCAAATACCATTGTTACTTTTTTGATGTTTCAGTTGTCTATCCAAATAAAATCATCCAGTGTGAATGTGCATGAGGAACCATATGGTATGTAAATCAGGAGCAGGAGGCTTGTGCGAGACGAACTTATCTCTCTCACCTTTTCTTTCCTCCTTCCTAAGCTGACCTTAAACATACTTGGAAACAAAAACTGTTTATCAACTATGTGCTTATAAATAAGAAATAATATGATCTGGCCCAATTAGGTCACTATCTTGTTTTATTTTTTTTTTCTTTTTTTCTTTTTTTTTTTTAAGTGAGAATTGGCCTAAATAATACTTCAAGCTTTCTCAGCTCTGTATACGTTTTCCTAGGATGGAGGAACCATATATGCAATCAGTACAGAATATTTTTGAAGAGCTATTGAGGGTACAGCTCATCCAAGTAATACAGACATAGCTCAGTTATCTTTGAAGTTAATAACTTGGTTTTTCACAACACCAGTGGTCAGCAATTTGGAAATGATGTGAGCTGAAATTGCTCTCTGGTATTTTAGGTAAATGTTTTGTTAGCTATCCCTAATGAGTATCAGTGAGCAGCAGTGCAGTTTGAAAACTTTGATTAATAGCATATAAAAGAAAAAAAAGCTTGCACAGGTTTAAGGAAAAAGGTATAGGAAGTCTATAACAAGATTCATCAGAAAGGAAAATTTCACTCTCATTTTCTATCTTTTTAATAACTTGGAGCATCAAAACAAGAGAAATGCTATGTTATATCTGAGGATAGGGCCTCAGAACAGGAATGATAAAAAAGCTCAGCAGCTTAATGAATTACTGACAAACTCATGCTCTTGTTTTACATGGAATGATAACTTCTAACATGGTCATAGGTGGCCATGCTATACAGAGCTTAATTACACTGTTCTCCTTTGTAGGTCAAGCTGCCTGGGCATGTCCAAACATGCATTCCAGCTTCCAAATACAGACAGTTCTTACTCCACCAATGAATATCAATACAAGTAATACATTTCAACATAACTGTGTCTCACATTAATTATGTGAATTAGAAATATATCACTAAGTTGTTAAAATAAATTAGCGTATGAGAAACAAGATGAACCCGCTAACAGAAAATCTGCCTCATGAACGTCAGCTCTGGAAAACACCACCTAATCTAATGCTCCTACTCAAACCAGAAAAGATCTTGCTTAGGTTTACATCTTGGTGATTCACTCTGTGGAAGAAAAAATAATTGATTCTGCTCTTTCACAGAAAAGCAGTATGTGCAGTGTCATCAGTACGTCAACAATTTACAATTGTTTTACTGCACAAAGGATCTTCAGATCAATTTCAAAGGCTGTACATTTGAAAAGCAGCCAGCTGGTTATTCAGAACTTTGAATGCGATTGCCTTTATGTTACCAAGCAAGCAAATAGACAACTAAACATAAAGGGAACGTTTATACCAGCTAATTAGGAAATGCCATTGTCATGCTAAACAAAAATTATTTCCACGCAGTTGGGCACCACTGTCCTTAGCAGACCCACCTCACAGTTAAATATTACCATAAAATATTTACACAGTTAAATATTACCATAAAAAAACATACAAATTTCCATTCTCCTTTCAACATATTCGTTTGCTGAAAATAATCTGGCTTTCAGATGACTATCTAAACATATCACAACAGGCAACATAAGGCAACAAAATGCTTATTTTCCTCAAATGCTGTAATAAGACATTTGCTCAAGTCTGGCAAAAGATTCAGAGATGTGTTTTGTTCTGCAAAATATACTCATGGTACAGTGCAGCTTCATGAAAAGAAAACAACTCTGTCTCAAATCAGTAGACCCATGTCAGCATGGGGCTATACCAAAAGTAATAAGATGTGTATCTTACTGAAGCTGTCTCATCTCCAGCATTCATGGTAACTTGTTTACTGAGAGCACTGAATAGAGCAGGACATATTTTTAATATATTTTATTCCCTTCTTGGAAAATCCTGAGTGGGTGAGAATGCTGCCAGGGAGCAAGCGGGCATATAGCATGACCGAAAGAAAACCAGTCCTAAGCTTTATGTGAGTTGGTATCTCTGTTCATATGGGTGTTTGTTCATTGTAAGTGACCTGGGCTTTGACTATCAGTAGCACTGTTTGAGCACAATTCCAAGCTGGGCCTGAATCCCTTGGCAGTCTTCTCTTCAGCCCATATATTTTTCACCTAAACAGTTTGTAGGATCTCAAGCAGAATAACAAAGAAAAATTTAGAGAAAGTGTGTAAGTCCTGTTCTTGCACTTACTTTTCATCTTATGCATAGAATCTGGCTTGCAGTGCCTCCTGTTCTCTGAATTACCCAGTCTTCTCACCAGTCCAAGGACTTCTAGTCAACAAGATCAGCTTTTTATGATCCAGCTGTTCCTGAAAGTCTATTACAAAGCCCATTCAACTGTGTACTGCAAGACTTGTGCAGAAATACAAGAAATACTTACGTAGAAGTACATAGAAACTGTACTTTCTATAAGAGTACTACAAGGGGCCAGGTTTCTGTTCTGAGCTTTGAACGTCTGACTTCAAATTTCACATCAGAAGGCCTTGTGTGTGGCTTTGCAATACTGGTACTGAAGTGCTGCCATGGCTAACAGGAACATCAGGCTGCCCACAGGTGTGCTTTACTGACTTATCATCTGTAGGGGCCAAGTTATTTTGCTTGGATATACTGATATCCAAGTCAGCACAATTTGTGCTTTGCTGATCACAGAAAAAAACATTTTCATAGAGCAGACAACAAGGCTCTGATGTGATCTGAATTGCTATCCCTTACTCAGAGAACACATCACCTCAAAAGCAAGCTAGTCTGGATTGCTTCTGAAGATCAGAAGACTGTCATAAATGCAGATAGGATCAAACAAAGACTAATTTGTCCCCCCTTCTCAACATTCTATTCATTTCCTTTAAAATATATATTGATATTTTACAGAATATTTCATCCATCTAAAAAGACAAAAGCATTAATGCTTTCAACAGATTTTCAGTCAGAGTTCTTCATAAAATATAATGAAGCACACTGAGTTTTCTCTGAAAAGCTGAAGAATTTCAGAAGAATTGATCTTTTCCATGCAGTAATCTAGTTATGCTCACCATCAATAGATTATCCAACGTATAAATTCAGTCTTTACTTGAAAGAAAAAGATTTCTTTGTTGCAAAAGTGCAGTAGAAACAAAGGCTGTCCTATAAGTGCCACTGAAATTGTAAGAATATAGCAAATACTGAAACAAAGCAAATACTGTTAAAAACAGATCTTTACCATTCTTAAGTCAGCACAGTATTCCTAAATTATGATTTCATTTTGCATTGTATAGAGTTGTTAGTAGAAAAACGTGCACTGAAATTAAAGAAGCATAAACACAGAAATCTAAGAATTTAATTTGAGCAAAACATTCAGATAACAAATTTCACATTGTTCATGTGAAAATAGGTAAAAAAAAACCCCACAGAGATGTAGTGTCAGAGCATTAAAATGGGGGGAAAAAAGAGTGGAAATGCAGGCGTGATTGTGATCGTGATAAGCTCAGAGTGGCTCTGATGGTACAAGCTTGTTTAACACGAAGAACAGAAGTGCAATTCATACGCCTGAATAAGCCAGCTAATCTTGTTAGGATATGCATTCATGTAAAATTAGTCTCTGCATCTCTGTCTGAAAGAAGCACTTAGACCTTTTTAATTTTTATAGCCTATGGCAGTAAACGATTGTAATCATTTAGCAATCAGACTCTTCACTATTCAGATCTGTTCTTAAGGCTGCTGCAGTCCCCACTTCCAACCCCACAATGGCCAATGTGAACTCATTTGTTTTGACTCCCTATGTGCTATGTTTCACATTATCGGAACACAGTTCTGCTTTAAAGCTTCCTGACGGAGATCTAACACATACGCTGCGTCAGCTACAATTCTGTCCATCACATAAAATAGCCTGATAAACACTGGCAATGTAGAAAGCCTGCTGCCTGAAGTCGCAACGCGATCACAGAATTATTGACCATATTCTCTTGACCTTTCTATTGCTAGTTCAGGGCCCCGTCTTATGATTATTCAATGATTCTATTATAAAAGACTTCAGTACAAATTACACATTTTAAATAAAAACATTTATTCAAGAGCAGTGTGTGTCACAGTAGCTTAAAATAAAATCTATCTGGGGAATCTAAGTGTTTATTACTACAGTAGCTGTGCTGCTGGGCTTCTGTAGATTATCTGGCCCATGAGAGTTCAGCAATGGGGTGGAAAAAAAGTAACAGCTGAATAAGCAAAATCTTCCTGAAAGTTTCAGAGCAACTTAAAAGTAGCCATAGTGAAACAAACTAATATATTGCAAAATTGCATTAAACTGGGTTACTATGAATGCTTGCATATACAAAGTAAACTAAACTAGCCATTAGAACAGAGAATGCTTCCTAACTGCGGTCTAACTGTAAATATGACTCCAAGCGTTATAAGTACCTTTTGTATACTCACTGTGAATACTAAGGTACAAATAATTAGGATTGGCAGGTAGATATGTCCACTGAATTTAAATGAATGGATTAATATAGCTTCTAAACTTATATACAATCTCTGTATTACAAAGCAGAGAGCCAGACTGGTGTCTCTCATAGCAATGATTCCAATGGAAAGATGGGACAATCTACATTCACAGAAGTCAATGAGGAGATTCCTCAGTGAATCCAGGAGGTCAATATTCCAAAGCAATTGAACAATATGAATTGTTTATTGAATATGATCAAAACTTTTACTATCTATCCCTACTGTACTGAATCACACTTCTTTATCTGTTACTCCTGTTTGTGCAGGCAGATATGAAGCACTGTAGTCAACTTGTGCCAGTATTACTCTATTATCTTAAAGATCTGATCAGAGAGCAATAAAACAAAGTTAGTCTACCTTAAATAGAAATGAAGCTGTGAACAACAGTTCCATTTGGTTGTTGTCTTCAGGCTGCCCTTGAACTTGTGACTCTTTTCTACTGTTGGTTGAGGAAAATTTTAACAAATGTAAAATTGCTGCATTGAAAGAGGAAGAGAGAATAAATCTGAGGCTCCAAACATTTTGGGAGAACTGACTGCATAGCAAATGGCTGTATGATCAATAACAGAGAGAGAAACACATTATACAAACATATTGAGAAATATTCCAGATGTCAGCAACACCGAGCATCAGACGTCAGACAACAACAAAGGCAAGAACATGTTCATTCTTTGATGTTCAACTCCACTTTAGGGCTGATGATTGTTACATTCTCTTTTAGCATATAATATTTGCTAATACAAATCTCGATACTGTGCTTTCTCCAATAGTATTCTGCTAGTGACATAAAAAGTTTGCTATGTTAAAATCCAATGTTTCCTCACAAGTATTTATTACTAAGGATAAAGTGGAGCTGAATGCTCCTGAATCTATAGAGTCATCATAACAATGTTTTATGGAAGAAAAAACTCAGTAGACCATATAGTGAAAAACAGTTTCATGGAAAATATAAAGCTGCTAAATCTGATGACTATTAAAAAAGAACAAGTCCGGAGTTTTTTCATGAAGTTTACAATATTTGGATAATAAAAGCTGCTGAATTTAAGAGCACCTTAAATATTTCCAAATATAATATGAGAATTTGAATTAATTCCAGATTCCTTCTGATCTTTCAGATGAATAAAAGAAGTCCCAGATGAATAAGCAGGAGGATGTCCTAGAACCTTGATATATGCAGGGAATTCACAGCAGCAAGTTAAGCTATCTGTAGAGGCTTTGATGCTGACAATACCTTTCAGCAAACAACTATTGAGAATACCAAAGAAACACAGGCTAAGACCAATTCACAGAATTTGAAGCCCCAAAGTAAATGAGATTATAATGTTGCCATTATGATGCAATGAAATGGGAGTGTTAGCATATATTTCTAATAAAAACATGTTAAGGAATTTTGTTTATACAAATGGAAGAATCTGCATTAAAACAGAAGTCATTCTATCCCCTTGCAAGAACTCTCTACTTCTTGCAGGTGAAAAACCCGTAAAACATATTTTACCAAATGTTGCAATATATTGTCTGATTATGATACTACTACTTGGACAGACAGTAAATAGGTGTGGGTTCTGTCGGCTGATTCCTCGCTTTCCTTCAATGATAAAGATAACAAATTCCCCAGTGTTCTCTTTGCCAGTCTGGTCCCCCTTCCATGACTGAACTAGGATGGGTCTCTGTCCTTTACCTATCCACTCACTTTCCTGACATTTGTAGAACTTAATTCTTTCTATAATTTCCCCTTTCTCATCCACTATGTGTCACACTGGCCAATGGATTACAAATTTTAGGAGGATACAGGGAGAAGAGAAAGATCACATTGCCTCTGTTTCTTTTGGCAAAAATTCATGAGAACACTCTACAAAGTTATACATTAGGTATTATTCCTTGAAGTAGTCATAGTTCCTCTCAGTGATATTCCAGAGTTGGTCATTTGGAGTGACAGGAAACTCCATGAAGTTTGAGACTTGCCCTGACTGACTGAGCAATGATACCAGCCCATGTCTGCCTAGCAGCAAAGGTCTGAACTGACAGAGCCTGACCCTTACCACTATTGTGCTGCAGGAAGCTACAAGACAGCTGGAGCAGTCTACAAGCATATAAAAGTCTCTCAGTATAAATCAAAAAACCCCACATTTTGGCTCTGTGAATGGAAATCTCTCTGCTTATATATCTACTACGCACATACGCTACAAAAGATCTATAGAAATCACAGAATAGAAACCTTTAAGTTATGGCCAAATATGTTTAATATTAATATTTGATATTTAACACATGAAGCACATTCATTCAAGAGTGTGTTTCCTAATCTTACTGGCATTTGTTGCTCAAGAGGGGTAGAATTCCCAGATTTTGCTGTAACCAGACGAAACACCCATACATTCGCCTTTCTGCCACCAGCATTCTTCTGCCTGCATGGATTTATCAAACAATGCAAGCTGGTAGCAATATTCCACATATGTTCACTTTGTGTAATCCTCAAAAAACAAAGGAGCTCAGATGTGTGAACAAAGTGAATGTAATTCCTACATAAACCATTTGCAGTATTTTTTCTTTCTGTGTAGTAAGCAGAAATGCTGGCTTTGCTTCCAGAATTCTGGTTATCTTCAGTAAAATCATAATCAATCTTATTCTTTGTGTAAATCTAAAGCATGGTTTTGAATAGAAAAAAAGACACAGAAAAAAAAACCATAAGAAATAGCAAAAGCAGTAATTCCTGCACTAGAATATAGATGTACAGTGATATATATTGTCTCAGGTTTTCTCCGAGACAACAAAATCATATTCCAAGATAACAGGGCATAGAGTGAACCTAAATCTCTCTACTCTGTATGTCTCTAAGAGTAAGAGGAACTACACATTGCTCTGTTTTAAAACATATGAAACACCCTATGCATAACTAAGAGAAAATTAGTTCAATTTTGGATGCTACTAATTTTAAATAAATAAATCACAGCATCATTCCGGTGCAATTAAGGTTAGCTAAGTATATGCTGCGGCCACACAAATAACAACAGCAACAGACAGACAGCTGGGGAAGGATGCAAGAAAGGTGAGAGGGCAGTTGTGTGGGAGCGAAGGAACTGGTGAAGCATCTTGGATGTGAGCGAACTCAGTCTGATTCCTGGATAATATAACTGCGCGGCTTTGCTGTACTGAGCACTGATGAAAAAATGGTGCATTTATAAGGATTTGACCAACATAAAAATGTGATAGTTACCCTCTGTGAGCAAACAGTAAAACTGTGTATTTAGGTATGAGCAAACAAAATGTAGTAGTAGAATGCATTGGAAAATATGCTCTTTTTTTTATAATATATGAAAAGCAAATTGCAAGTTTGGAAGAAAAATCATCAAAGCCACAACATTGGAAATAACCACTGTATCCCAACAGATGGCCAGGTGGCAATATAATGCTTAGTTAATTTTGTAATGAGGGCACTAAACGTTTTGTGCCTATCTAATCACCTGATGAAAAAAAACCTCCCCCCAACAAGACCCAAACTTAAGAGCTATTCATATGTATATATCAGTGCCTATCTCCTTGGTAGAGCTGTTTTTAACTCACGTACTGTCTGTTAAGGTACATTTTATGAAACTTAAACGATGACATTTCATTCAGCTACAACAGAGGCACAAAGAGTACGATAACAGTTAGAGTCCTGCCTACCAATGAATAATGTGATCATTTTCAATGATGTCAGTGTTCTTTTCTTTTTATAGTGCTGTTATCATTGTCTGTAATATATGTGAAAGTATGTCTGATATTGGCGTGAAAGGTGGTGAGGGCATCAGTCCAGAGAGAGGCAGAATCCAATACTCACAGACGTCATTTGGACCTTATACATGTATTTTCATAAATTTTGGACAGAAGTATGATACATAATTCTCTGTCCTGTAATAACTTCAAAGAAGCTTGGTTTTAGTTGTGGGCAATTGATAAGAGGAGCTGAGTAAGCAGACTTGAATGTTGACAGCAAAGGAAACTCACTGGGAATTTGCTACCTTTAATGCATCCATCTCATTTTAAGGATAAACAGGTCTTTAGTTCTCAGAATGTCAAATTTTGAAGGTTTCAAGATTGTGTCTCAAACTCTTCATTTTCTAAGAGACGCAAGATAAAATATTATCTGACACAGACTGACTCTCTGTACTAAAACAAAAATGACAATTATCGCTAAACTTAAAATGTTAAGTACCAAAAAATACCTGAAAGCTGTGAAATCTGTAACAAATATTCATAGATTTCATTCCAAAGGTTAGAATTAGAAGAAGCACATGCCAAAAGTAATACGGAACAGCACAAAACATTGCTGCAGGTATTACAGTGATGCACAGGTTTTTGTTGGGGTTTTTTTTTTTGTTTGTTTT
>PPHD01005376.1:1277-26532 GCA_002909625.1 Bambusicola thoracicus | reverse complement strand
ATGTACATATGTTTAAATGTACATATTTGCACATATTTGTATATATGTACAAAAATATGGATACTTTCCAGTCCTCAGTTATTAGGGCTTTATTTTACTATTTATGTACTTTTCTTCTTTAATTTCTTCAGTGCTCTGAGTGTGTGAATGCCATTGGGCCCCAGTGATTTATTTTGCTTCCTGTGGTCAGATAACAATTCTTAAATATATACTTCTATACTTGTTAGTACTTTACCTTGATTACCCATGAAAAATAACTTGTAAATAACAGACATTTCCTTATCCTCAAGAGTAAAGGCTGATATAAAGAATTCATTTTGTTTCTCTATATTTTATCTTCTTTAATATCCCTTTCAGCAGCTTAGTAATGAAAAAGACCCTCATTTGACTTCTACCTGCAATACTTAATCAGTGCTGTGATGTCGTAACATCTTTAGCCATCTCTTTTTCACATTTCTTCTTTACTCACACCTTCATCTTTGCGTGACAGCTGTTTCATAATGCCACTTAATGTGTACAATGTCAAAACAGGATTTCCAAAAACAAAAATTAAACTTTCAGTCCACTGAAATCAATAAAAGTTATTTCATCTCCAATGAAAAGTACGACTGTGGGGCACCAAAGTGCAGCATTTCAAGTTTAACTACTATCTACGCCCAGAGAGGGAAAGGAAAGGAAAAATGGCAGGTCCAAGAATTAAAAATCTGTGACTGTTTAAATGAAGCAATAGCATAAGTTTCTTAAAATCTGTAGATGTTACATACACGATACCTAGAAATTCTGACTCAGTGATATTTTGTAGTTGCTTTGCTTTAAGTGCTATCCTTCTACTGATTAAGTAGGAGAATTTGTCCAGTACATCCCTGGCACAGGAATATTACTCAGGATTTCCAATCAGTTGTAAGCAGAAATGTGTATTTACACAGCACCCCTAGTTGCTGCAAAAAAATCATATAATATACAGCATATGTAAGACCCAAACATTTGTAAGGTTACACTAGTCTGACTGTCCTCCTTTCCCATCTTATTCTTATACCTACTTTCCTCCAGGAAAACCAAGTCTCATGACAATTCATTTTATCAAATGTGAGCTTTGATGTACTTGATAATTCCAAGCTTTGGTTACCATGGTAAAAATCATCCCACTTGGTTCTGAGAGTTTTTTATTAACCTCAGTTGGCAAAGAGCATTTCACTTAATCTGCTTTCCTTCTGAAGAACTAGTTCATTAAAACATGGGGTGCTTTTGTAAAACACTAAAGTAAGACTTCAGTGAGTACAAATCAAAATCAAACCGAATCCTTCATGTCTGAAATGTATATGATTTTGCAGTCCCCTGATCACTTGGTGTGCATGCTGGACACAATTATTAACAGTGCTGAAGAATTTCTGGAGTTACTACCTCTTGAGATACCTTGTGAGGAGAAATTCAGACATTATTTTCTCTTGCATTCTTTGTAAGGCAATAAGATGGGAATAAGTTAATAATAAAAACAAACCTTTTAGACACAATTATGAAAACAGCTACTTAGCTGAATTTTATTGCTGTGTAATTGCCATCGTGTGAAGAGAATATTCTTGTTGCTTTGTATGATGATATAAGAGGAAACGATTGCATGATAATGACTAAAGAAGATAAATTCAGTTATAACTACAAGACTTTATATTCTTGTAGATTTTCTAATATGATTTTTATTGCTGAGAAAATGGATTATGTTTTTCAACTATGTAAACTTCTACGCCTAAGAACTGCAAAATACTTTTATCATTGTTGGTCTGTATTTTTGTAGAAGTAATTGTTTAAATTAACCCTTTGTTACCTACTCCTTCAATCCACCGTATTTTGTTTTAACATTTGAAGGAATTTGTGTTATAAAGCCCAGGAAAAAAAAAAAAAAAAAAAAAAAAGCCTTCTAAAATTAACAGACTTGTGTAATCAAGCTACTAGCAAAATTAGTAAGCAGTGAATGAAATTAGGCAATCCTGTAAAATGAAGAACAGCTTTTCAGATCATGTGATTTCAAGACAGTAAACATTCAGTCCTGGCAATCTTTATTCTCTCATATGACACGCATGTGGATAAATGTACAATGATCTAGACAATGGACTTGAGTGCACCCTCAGCAAGTTTTCAGATGGCACCAAGCTGAGCAGTGTAGTCAGTATATTGGAGGGAAGGGAAGCTATCCAGAGGGACCTGGCCAGGCTGGAGAAGTGGGCCTATGTGAACCTAATGAGGTTCAACAAGGCCAAGTGCAAGGTGTTGCACTTGGGCCAGGCCAGTCCCAGGTGTTTATACAGACTGGGTGAAGAATCCCTTGAGAGCAGCCCTGTAGGGAAGGACTTCAAGGTCCTGGTGGACGAGAAGCCTGACATGAGCCAACAGTGTGCACTTGCAGCCCAGAAACCCAACTATATCCTGTGCTGAATTAAATGAGAAGTGGCCAGCAGGGAGAGAGAGGTGATTGTCCCCCCCCTACTCGGCTCTTGCGAGGCCCCATCTGGAGTACTGCATCCAGGCCTGGGTCCACCAGCACAAGAAAGACACATAGCTCTTGGAACAGGTCCAGAGGAGGGCCACTAAGATGATTAGAGGACTGGAGCACCTCGCCTGTGAAAAAAGGTTGAGGAAACTGGGAGGCTTGGAGAGGAAAAGGCTCTGGGGAGCATATAAACTGGAGGGGGTATGACTGTTTACACAGGTGGATAGCAATAGGACAAGGGGAATGGTTTTAAACTAAGACAGGGGAGGTTTAGGTTAGATATTAAGGGGGAAGTTTTACACACAGATGGTGGTGACACACTGGAACAGGTTGCCCAAGGAGGTTGTGGATGCCCCATCCCTGGAGACATTCAAGGCCAGGCTGGATGTAGCTCTGGACAGCCTGGTCTAGTGGTTGGTGACCCTGCACATAGCAGGGGGGTTGGAACTCGATGATCATTGTAGTCCTTTTCAACCTAGGTCATTCTGTGATTCTATAATTCTATGATAAAGCTCTGAAGCTCCCTTGCGCAGTACTTTCCAGACCTGTTCTCTGTTTTTATGAAATGCAACACTGATTCTCCCCCATCCCTGTGCACTCAACAGCTCAATTTCTAGGGAGACTTGAGAGATGCCTACCTCTGACATAGAAAGTTCTGCATTAAGAGATACATCCAGGTTAGCATGCAAAGTGGGCTACTAGAGACAGTTTGTCTAAATCAACAATATAAATACAAAGTATTTTTTACAAGAAATATCTACAATTCAGAAAGAATAAGGCTGCCTGCCAATTCTGTAGAAAGAAGAGACTGACAAACTCATCTGGAAAACTTTACCTGTTCTGCCTAAATATTTTATCCGCTACCCAGCTGCCGCTAAATGCTGTTTAGTTCTAAAAATGAATCCTGGCAACTTGACTAGTACTCTTTGTATGAGGAACTGCAACATTGTTTCTGAGTTCTGTGTAGCTAACAAGTTGTCATATTGATTGATGGAACTTTCTTTACTGTCTTTTTGGGTATTTAATTATGAAGTCTGAAAGGGCAAGACTGACTCTGCAAAGCGCATTACATGAAGCACACTTAGAAAAGTTTTTCCATTCATCCCATATAAAAAAAAAATACCTTCTCTTGTTCTGATGTTTGTATTTCATTTGACTTTTTCAGGTGTTGCACAGCATTTTACTTTGAAAAACGGATAATAACATTTTTGATATTTATTTGAAGTGTATCAGTTTTTCTGCTAAGGTAGTCACTGTTTGATAATTAGAGCAGTAGGGTTTAATGCCACATTCAGCTTCCCAGTTTTTTGTTTGTTTTGTTATTGTTTTTTGTTTGTTTGTTTGTTTGTTTTTTGAGGGGGAAGCGGGGAGAGGGGTTCATTTGTTAGGTTTTTTTCACCTTACAAAAATTATCTTGCATTTCAGTCTCAAAAAGAAAACATCACAAGCCTTGTTCAAGTTGATAGATGTTTACTAAACAGAGGAATGTCTTATCCTGTAGTTATAGGGTAGTAATATCTAAGATGGTGAGAGTTAATCCATTTCTATTAACTTGAAGATTTATTTTAGTCTCTGGGTATCCTTGTAGAGAAGTCATCCTGACACTAAGATGCTGATCTGCCACTGTGAGTAAGACAAACCTTTTCCCAAGGGAGAATGTTTTGTGTCTGTTCCACCAGGGCATGATGGTTTAAGTAAGCCTTATTATAGCCAGAAATTCATAAGCAATCAGAAGACTGAGAGAATAGACATGAGATACATTTATGTAATATGAAGTTAGAGTATTCCAGCATGGCACTATTACTGCAGAAGTTGTAGCAGCTGTGTGATCTTGGTGATCCAAGTTTATGAAATCAGAGGTGAGAAGCAAGGGAGAGGCTCTCTCTAGCACATAAAAATGGAAGGACTGGTCCCATCCAACCTTAGATATGTATGGTAAGGGAGCTATGCATGAGGATGGCAGAGTAATCATCAATTGCATGAGTTTTAATAAGAGCAAGTGCTGAATTTGGGACCTTGGATGAGGCAACCCTGGATATGATGGGGAAATGACAGGACAGAGAGCCATCCTGTGAAAAGGGATCTAGGGATTCTGGTTAATGATGAAAAGTTGAATGTGAGTCAGCAGTGTGCACTGGCAGTCATAAGAGGCAGCCATACCCTGGGGTTCCTCATGCATGGCACTGCTAGCATGTAAGCAAAGGGACTGTCTTGATCCATGTTGTGCAGCTTTGTCTCAAGCACTGTGTCCAGTTCTGAGTGCAACCACATAAGAAGTACATTAAAGAGTATCCATAGTAGGCTACAAAGATGGTGAAGGGTCTGGAGTGCAAGGTGTATAAAAAGTGGCTGTGGTCATTTGGTGTGCTCAGCGCAGAGCAGAAGAGCTGAGGGGAGGCCTGATGGCAGCTGCAGCTCCTCACAGGGAGTGGAGGGCAGCGCTGAGCTCTGCTCTGTGTGACAGTGACAGGGCCCGAGGGAACGGCATGGAGCTGCGTCAGGGGAGGGGCGGTTGGAGGTTAGGGACAGGTTGTGCACCAGAGGGCAGTGGGCATGGAACAGGCTGCCCAGGGCAGTGGGCACAGCCCCGAGCTGTAAGAGTTCAATAAGCATCTGGATAATGTTGTCAGACACAGGGTTTGATTTTGAGTGGTCCTGTGTGGAGCCGGGAGTTGGACTTGATGATCCTCATGAGTCCTTCCATCATTCCATGTTCTAAGAGCCATAGAAGACTAAATTCTGTGAAAATACAGTTAAATTGCCACAGTAAGTAGATAAATTGATCAGTACTGGTATAAATTATTGGTATAATGATTTGTTATCTTTAACTTGGTCCTATAACTGATATTTCATGTATTCCCAAGCAATTTTCAACAGAAGATGAGGTTGGTTCCAGATAGAAATATACTTTTTGGCTTAGTTTATTTTAAGAACATGAAACAGTTCTGTTTTACATGAGCATGATAAAGAAGAATATATCAGGTATTGTATTTACTCAAAATATTTTTATGTGCCTATTCAATCAAACCAATTTTTCAAATCACTTCTGATACAGTCATTTTTCACCTTTCTTATCTTCTTACACTCTTTTGTTGTTGTTGCTGCAAGTCAATATTTTGTTTCTGACACATTCACACCTTACACTAATCAGTGCAGCAATGTACTGGGTACACAGGACCTACAGTTTAATTGTGAATTGTCTTTAGACACAGTAATATAAAGGGCTTTTAAGCTAATATAATTGATTGCTGTAGTGCCTCTTCACCATGCCATCCCTGGCTATACTCCAGCCTCTTCCTTGTCCTGGCTCCAGTACCTGCTGGGCCCTGCATTCAGTACAGTCAGTCAGCACAAAACAAACCCTACGATAAAGGGTAGGCATTTTCAATTGATTCAGCATTCTGCATCAGGTGAGCTGGAGCCAGCCAAAGGAAGGCTGATGAAAGGAAGAGGGGAAGACCCTAGCAAGCAGAAGGGATAACAGTTTATACTGCTACTGGGCAACCCCCTTAGTGTCTCCCACAGCTGCTTCTCCACCATATCTCCAGCTGTCTCCTAAGACAGCTTTTTCCATTCAGTGTAAATAACAATTGGCTAGTGTGTCTGTCAGCTTTTGCATATTTATTTTTACCTCCAAACTGAAAGCACACCTGAAGGCAGGAATACAATTATTATAACATGTTCTAGTGCAACTTTGTCAATGACTGGAAATATAACTCTATTCTTTTTCTGTAAGTTATATTTATCCACAAAGAATATCTGGATGACAGAGCTACAGTCATAGAAGTTATATGGTAGCAGTTATATAGTGACCAAAGCAAGACAAATTGGTAGGATCAAGACAGAAGTAGCTAGTTTGTAGTGTTACAGGTTTTTTTTTTTTCCAAAATGCATGTGGCTTTCTTACATTGCTAATCTCAATACTTTACTCAGCAGTATAATTAAGAATTTCTGAAAAAGAATGCCTTTGTCAGGTAAGAAGTGAAATATCTTTACCACTGAAAGGAGGAGGAGGTGATGCCTAAATGTATGGTAGAAAAAAAATCCCATATTAATAGTCCTTAAGTGACACTGTTGCATACTGCAGCTAGGGAGGTCTGGGGTCACTCAGTAAGCGGTAAAGAACAGCAGGCAGAGGTCTGCAAGCTGTGCTGGGAAAGGACTGTTGGGATGGTGTGATAAGATATAAAAGGTACTTGATCATTTATGGGTGGATAAGAAATAGCACAGGAAATGGGCGATTCAGTACATCTCCATCTGTTGTTTTTGGATGAATCCATACCCTCCCCCTGTCCCTTTGCTGGGGATAAATAGATGGTACTTTTAACACAGAGAAATGTGCTCTCGCTACTTTTTGTTGTGAGAGCAGTTTCAGAAGCCTTTAAAGAAAGCAATTAGAGTGCTAGTGCTTTAGTGCTTTTCCACTCTTTCAACTCCCTATCAAACAGAAATTTTTATTTGCTCCTTGTAGGTTTCCTTCACTTAAAAGTTGTAAAGAAAAAAAAAAATGCATTCTTCTCTTGCAGCATGGAAAACATAACAGATGGAAATTCATAACTTATCTAAAAAGTCACCTCTAAATTTGCTCATAAGGAAGGATTAAATGAAGCCTCATGTATATTTAAATTCACCCAGATCCCAAGGTGTTCAACATTTCATGCTTTTAATTGCTGTCTCAACCTCCTCTGGTCATAGTGGAGTTTTAAACAACTCAGATTTTGAAAGGATCAACAGCTTTAAATACAGGTCCCAGACGTAATGAACTTCACCATAATGTCTTTAGTTGCATCAGGTTTCCCCCAGAAATTGCAGCATTCTTTCATCATTTCCCAAAATTTAGTGATTATGGTTTCACTGCTGGTATTTTAAAGCACACAACAACAACCAGGCTTAATATGTCTGATGAGTCAAGCATTTCTCCAAGCTTATTTTTCACCACTGATTTAAAAACAGTGTTTTGTTTTAGATATAAAACGTAAGGTCTTTTTTTTTTGGTGTTTGCTGAACAGTAATTGTGGAGTAGGGCTTTTTCTGGCCACTTTGTTCTAGATGGGTCTGTAAAGTATCTCTGAGTTCCTGTTTTTTATTTCTTTTCTAATTTACTTTGTTTTGACATTTTCTTTCCTCCTGTGATTTGAATACAATATTTTATAGCTTTTCAATATAGTTTTCATAGTTTCTCACAACGAGAGAGACATTTCTTCCATTGTGTTTGCTTCCAAATATATTGAGTAGTTTCTTTTGTATAATATTCTTGCAGAAGCAGGTCATTAAGCCTCCACTGGGAGGAATATAGAGGATGAGTTTCTGGTTCTTTGTTCATGAATTTAGACACATGATCTTTCATCAGTACATTACCTGCACTTCACTAAAGTATATTATTTAATAGATGTTTAGGGCCCAAAACAGTCCCTTTCTTCTTCTTTTTTTGTTTCAGTCTGTTATATAGAAACAATAATAAAACTATTTCTGACTGATTTTCTTCTTATTTATCCCTTTTTTTTTTCACCTATATTACTCCCAGTTCAAATCAAAATAAGACTTTAGTTTATCACAGTAGAATGAATGGGGCTAGAGAATTTCTTCAGCTGACTATAATATCAGGTAGTGACAGCTGTGTTGTATAGCTTCCTGGTTCAACTCCTATGATACAGAGTTCTGGCACACTGTTACTGGTAATAAAGTAAAGCCACATTGTACAGATCTGGGTCCCCATCACAAGAAAGATGTGGAGCTATTGTACTAGGTTCAGAGGAGGGCCTCAAGGATGCTCAGAGGGTTGGAGCACCTCCTCTGTCTATGAAGAACTGATAAAAGAGCTGGGCTTGTTCAGCCTGAAGAAGAAAAGACTCTCAGGAGACCCCATTGCAGCCTTCTAATAATTGAGGGAGCTTGTAATCAGGAGCGAGACTGACTTTTTGCACAGGCAGATAGCAATAGGGCAAGGGAGAACAGTTTTAAAATAATAAGGATAAATTTAGATTAGATATTAGGAGGAATTTTTTTACTCAGAAGGTGGTGAGGCATTGGCAGAGGCTGTCCAGAGAAGCTGTAGATACCCCTCAATGCCAAATTGGATGGTGCCCTGGGCAGCCTGATCTGGCAGGGGCAACTCTGCTCATGGCAGGGGGTTTGAACTAGATGGTCATTAAGGTCCTTTCCAATCCAAGCCATTCTATGATTCTGTGAGTCTATAATTCTATCAACAAACAGGAGATACTGTTTGTTACAATATACATATTGTATAGATATAGATATTGTATAACATATTGATACAATATACTGAAAAAGCAGTATTGCTGGACCATTATAAAAACCTGTTGTAGAGGTGACACAGCCATACATGCATGATTCATAACATGGTAATGATTCTATAGATCATTTTATGGGACAACATAGGAAAGCAAATTGAACTAAATAAAATGAAGAGAAATGCTCCTCCTCTCCATAGTATCTGAATATACAATTGAAACAAGCTGATATTACTAGTTCAAAGATAGTTTGGACTAGGTATATGAGTTAAATTATAAGGTACACATTTCATCATTTGATCCCATTTATTGGAATAGATCTATTAGAAAAGGCAGAAACAAGTCTTTTGGAAGCACAGAGTAAGGGAGGGAAAAGAAACAGCTGAGAGTGCCTCTGATCAAGAAAAAAATTCCAAATCCAGAAAAAAGTCCCTTCTCTATCGCTATCACGTGGTAGGATGGCAAAAGCAAGACAAAAAGGGAACTGGTGCTAATGAAGTACCAGCACTGCCAAAAGAGATAAAAGAAGCAGCATTACTACACAGCTGAGCTTTGAATTTTGATGTTTCCCTAAGGAACTTCAGATGTTGTGCTAAGAATGACCCTGAAATAACTCAGAAAACCCAGAAGATACTGCAGGTTTCCAATAATCTGGACCATGCCAATAAAGTTAATAGCATGCAAGCATGTATTTGTGAGAACAGTCAGTCAGCTGAACAGCTGTTGTGGAGATAACAGACGCTACTGAAACTGAGTGAGTGCCTGGAGATGAGAAGAGACCTAATTTATACAGGTTTTACAAAAAGGAAAAACATCTATCAGGGCTGGCTGAATCATTTAACCAGACTTAGACTTAACTCACTATCCCATCCCATAAAATATCATCCCTAGCAGTAGCCTCTGTGTTATAAATGTGTATTGGAAAAGCTGTGTTGTTGCTGCTTTGAGAGTTGTGATTAAGGACCATTAGTGCAGTGGAGCTCCATAAAGGTTCCAGTCATTTCCAGTCAGCCCCACAATAGGGCACAGTTGAACCTGACATTCAAGGTGGCCTATGGCAAAATGCATTTATAAGAAAGGACAGAAAATAGTGCATATTCAGCTAGGAAAATGTGCAAGAAACAGCCCTTCAAACACCAAGATGAAGAAGAACAAGGGCAGGAGGTGCTCCAGCTGCCTATCCTCTGGAGAGGACTATGATGGAGCAGATGGGTATTTCCTGACTGTAGCTCATGCAGGGGAACCCTCACTGAAGCAAGGGAAAAGGTTGACAGGAGGAAATGACAGAGGGGTTGTGAGGTTACAAGTTGCCCTGCACTCTAGAGGCAGGTAAAGGAGTCAGGAAGGAAGGAATGAAGTTGATTAGCGATTGTGGGGTTGGGGAGAAGTGGTGTTTTAACTTTTGTCTTCATTTCTCACCACCTGGATCTATCTTAAATGGCAATAAATTAAATTCATTTTCCCAGGTCAAGTCTTTTTTTTCCTTGTAATGGTAATTGGTGAGTATTCTCTCAGTATCTCAGTCCACAGCTTTTCTATCCTTTGTTCTCCACCTGCTCTGTAAAGGAGGGCACATGAGCAGCTAGATGGCTCTCAAGCTGTTGGCCAAGGTTAACCCACCACACCTAGAATATTTAAAAGGCTGTTTAAAGCAATAAAGTTCTACTGGTAATGTTAGTTCTACTACAGTAAGCTTATAGATGGATCAGTCAAGACTTGATCCTACATCAGGAAAGTCAATGCCTTTTTCTGACATTCAAAGAAGTATGGCACAGAAATATGGCATAGGTCCTGCACTGTGGCACTGAAAACACTGTGATTTATTCTCAGAGATATATAATGCAAATTTGATGAGAGTTGTATGTAAGCTTGAGACAGATTTGGCCTAAGGGGCCAGTGAGCTGAAATGATGAAAGCCAACAAGGAATGAGGATGAATATTCTGTTTTCTTCCTCCCACAAGAATTCAAGGAAAAAAAAAAATCAGATTGCAGATTGAAAGGTGGGTTGTTTTTGTTTTTGGTTTTTTTTTTTGGTGTTTTTCTAGTGTTTCCTGTTATGATTTTTTTTCCTGTTATTTGCAGGCATTTATTTTATATGGGACAAGATAGTATCTTCTGTTTTTTAGAAAAAGACAGTATTTCTGTGTCTAATCCAAAGCCAAGAAATGAAAAGTTCCTACTTGTTTTTTCTATCTAGCATCTCCTCTTTATATTATTAAAAGAGCAACTTACTGAAGGAAGGAGAAGAATGGCATTTTGATAGCCTTTCTAAGCAGAGCTAAGAATTGAATATGTGAGAGTGGAAGAAGACTTCCTTCTATATGGAACTGAAATAAAAGACTAGAGACTGAAACAGATGGAAGAGTAAAATAATGCTTGGATTGCTGTCAGTGAAAGTGTTGTAGTTGGCTTCTGTCCTGTTCCTGAGGAAGTCCCAGTGCTGGGATAGGCTCCTTCTGCTGAGCAAATGACATCAGTGTGGTATGTTCCTGCAATGTACTGTGACTTCAGACCATTACACCAAGTCTCCCATGGGCCAGCAGTATGTTTATATGGACACTGGCAAATGTGAACTTGAAAAGCTGTTTCTTTTAAACTCAGTTAAAGCTTCTGAGCACAGTAATAGCTCTTCAGTGAGAAAGTTATTAGTGACTACCCTAAGAAGTACTTTGAAAATACCACACAAAAATCAGTGTCATTGTTTCTCTTAACAGAAGTATTAACATGTCTTCTACTTCTGCACTCTTCAGTCACTCTGAGCAGAAGTTCAGCTTTTCATGATCTTTCTCTGAGTTGACTGTGATGAATTGATTTGAATCTTCTTTAGACTGATATTAAATCGACAAGAGAAAACAAAAGCTTTGTTTTGTTACAGAAAGTTTCAGATAGCATATACTAAGTTGTCCTACTGAATTTCAAAATTAACAAACGGCTAATTACAAAGAAAATTACCAGCCTACAGAAAGAAACAGAACATTTCAGTGGATGACCTGATGAGTTAAAACTTCCTGTGCATATTTTAAATTATTCTTTGTGGGTGAGAGCAAATATAACAGTTTCAAGCTTGATTAGTAAATTCCCATGATACAATAGAACTTAATATACTTTACATGGTTTTGTAATCTTGCTATTGGTATTCCACATCATAACAATCATGGACAAAAGATAAGAACTATGTATCCCAGAGGACCTCACAGTCAGAGAAGGAAGATACATCATCTGGTTGCGCATGGTCTTTTTTGCTGCCAGGGAGAGGAGCAGGTGTGCTTCCAAGCCGTGCACCTTCATCAAGTAGGGCTTTTGGTTTCGGAAACTCTCTCACTCTCTCTCTTATTTCATTTGATTTATTATCCTTACTTTCAATTAGATTGTATTATATTGTGTCATCTTGCATTCTGACATCATAGTTAGTAAAATAAGTGCTCCTTAGATTGTTGGCACTGCTCCATTTTTTGTTTGGGGGAAGCCATGGGGCCCCCACAGCCTACTGCCCCCTTGTCATGGGGGCAGATTTATCTAGATAACTCCATGACACAGTTTTAAAATTCCCGTTCCCGAAATGAATTAAGAATCATAGTTTCCCCATTCTAAATCTGTGTGACATACTTACTGAAAAAAAGAAGGCAATTAAAATCAATTTCTGCTTATATTTTAAATTGTGTGAATTTTAAACTGATGAAATGAGTTGGTGTATGGCAAACAGGTATGCAGGCATTGGACCAGAGAGATTATCATGTTACAAAGAAGAAACGAAATAAAGATCATACCTGTATCCTGGGCTCACAGAAAGGATCCAAGAGGAGTGACCTGCAGATAGAGATCCTTCCTCCTTGGCAGTCAGCCCTTAAATGGGGTCTGGAGCCTGGCTCCACCCCTTCTGGTCACTCAGGTGAAATTGCATTCACCTGTGCCCCTGCAGCTGACTCAGCACTTGCCTCAGGTTGTCAATCAGAGGTTCAGGCTGTGATTCAATAGTTCCCACACATTTGGATTGAAAGGATTTGATCACTGAAGGTTCGTGGCATCACATGCAATGCATTTTAGAAAAAAATAAAAAGTTTTCTTTTTAGTTATCTTTTCCCCAGTACAATCAGTTTTGCAGTTTGTAAAAGAAATTTAGAATAACTTTTGCTTTGCAAAATCTGAAAACTTTACAAAATATCAGATATTAAAGCTTCTGCGCTTTATATGCCAATAGATCAGTATTCATTAAATATATACATATACAATAAACATTATAATTAAAAACTATTTATGCAATATACACTTCCTGGGTTAGACTCAGGTGAAAAAGACACAAAGACTTATACAGTGAACACCTGGACTGGGCTAAGTGAATTCTCAAAATATTAGCCTATTATTCAACATCCCTCCAATTAATGAAAAAACCAATCTCTGCCAAATTATCCAATCAGTCAAAAAATCTCCAAACCTACTTAATTAATTTGTGAAACAGAATATTGGTGGTCTACACTAACAATAAACAGGCTCATTTTTCCAGTCCCATTGGCCTAAATTTATTAATATTTCTGTTGACTGGTATTGCTCAGAAAAATCCATCCGCATTCTGATTGTAAGAAGCAGGACTGTATCAGAGGCAGGCTTTTAGATCTCACAACGTGAGACAAAAATTATTTCCCACAGAACACTAAAAGTTCTCTTTTGGAAAACAATCTAAGCAAAAATACGTATTTTCAACAATCAGTAAAACTTGATTTGAATGGTAGGGGATGGCATCTTTGCTTTCTTTGTCGCCTCTCCACCATCGTATTACAAGATTTTCTTTCTCTCTGCCAACATCAAGATGTACAATCCTCATACCAAGACAGTGTCTCTCCTCTTAAGGCCAGCTATGCTTATCGAAATAGGGAAGGAGGAAGTCCTGAGAATTTTTCAAGACTACATTATATCCTATTTACAAATAGTTTATCTAGCCTGATCTTAATTATAGCATTTATGTTTGTAGCTTCCTAGAGGAAGCAGCCTCTTCCAGAGCTTCACCCCACTTACTGTAAACCATTTTCCAATATCTAAACTGAATCTTTTTTGATATAGATCTCTTCTCACTACAATCCCTTATCATGTACTATGGACACAGATAATAGATTTCCTTCTCTTTGCAGTAGCCATTTTGCATCCTTGAGAACAGAAATCATAGTCCTCCATTGTGTTTCTCTATGCTAAACATTCACACTTTTTGAAAAGTTTTCCTCATGTTTTCTAGACCTTGAAAATTCTTGCTGCTTTCTGAATTATATAGTTCATGCTTACCTCAAACTGCAGAAGTCAGTCTGAGACTTAAAAATATTGAACAGAGAGAAAAGCATTCATGTGTTTGACAGCATGCACTTCTCCTCTTTATGTGTCTCAGTGTCACATAATATATCTAACATAGTGCTATGCATTTTATTGTACATGCATTTTTCACATCAAGACTGTTTGTTTGAAGTCAGGTTGTGATCACCTGTTATTCTTTACTTATTCCTATGGTCTTGATTATTTCTGCCTACGTGCTTTTTTACTCCATATAATACTTCTGGTCACCAGGATTATTTTAAATTCATTACTGTTCTCTAATATACCTGCTGTTCTTTCCATCATCTGCAAATTCAATAAGAATATACTATATTCTATCAAGCAGATTACTACTGAAAATCTTCAACAACACCAGATTTTGGCTAGATCCATACAGAATCTCAGCCAATATATTCTTCTCTTTTGTCAGTAAACCATTACTACACTGAAAATGGCTTTCCAGCCAGCAATAGTAGTTTAATTTATACTGTGTTTATTTCACTTCTGTACATCTTATTTGAAGCTTTCCTTAAATCAAGATGTTTGGCATCTACAACTTCTCTTCAGATCATGACATCTGTTACCTGTCAGAGAAGGATATTTAATTGGTTTGAAACAATTTATTCTTGACAAATCCACATTGTTTGATTGCTTGAACACATGGGTAGCCTGTTAATCTGGTCAACCTTAAGTTTTGTCCTGAGGGCAAGATGTTAATGAAATACTTATCCATGATGGAAACAGAGTTCATCAAGACAAAACCTACACAGCAATGTTTCAAATGGCTTTTTCTTTCCTTCATCTTTTTCTTTTTAACTTACTATATGACCTATTGAACTTTTACTTCTATCTCAAGCAGAGCAAATGTAATTAATTTCCCCTGCAAATGGAATTAATTCAAACACATCCTTCTTGTCCTAGTTTTTTGTTGTTGTTGTTGTTGTTGTTTGTTTGTTTGTTTGCTTGTTTTTGGAAAGCACTAAACTTTCCCCTTAGTAAATTGGCAAAATGAATATATATGAAAATTTAGTGACCTGTAATGAATTAAGAATTTAGTACTCATGTAATCCATTTACATTAAGGCAGGCCAAATTAGAGACAGTATACAGAATGTTAATTTTCACACATTGATTTTGGTAGTGTCAGTCCAACTGAGCTACTTTTTCACAGACACGGTGATGACGATGTGTCCCTTCACCTTATCTGGTTCCAAATTCTTCTACTGTGTGCATTATTAAAATCTTAGCAAAAAGAAAGTTAAGATTTTCAAATTGAGATTGTTGCTATTCTAGGTATTTGTGGCCACATAAAAAATCATAAAGCTTTGTGTTTTTCTGATATCAGTTCAACTGAGATGATGCTATACTAGTTCTTTTCACTTCAGAATCAAGATCCAACTAAAACAGATTACATATTCTTAGATGAAGAGGATACGATCTGACGGAGATCAGATGAACACAATATTGGACTACTGGAAGTATAAAGAAGAAATTAAAATGACTTTGTATATCATACTTAAATAAAACTAGTATTAATTTCTAAATAAATTAGAGGGTTTCATTTCTGAATGCTTCCTGGAGATTTAAGGGCCCTTATTTTTCATCATTTAGTTGATTTCTGTAACATACGTGTCTTACTAAGAAAAATAGAAATAACTCATCAGCCGTCTACATCTAAAATTTATTTTAATTTCATGTTTAATTCATGTATTTCTGAACTCTAATATTAGAAAAAAATCATTTTGTAGTATCATCTGACCTCTCATATGAGTAATGTATTTGGAAAGAAGAATTATTTGCAAATAGGCGGGATTGCAACAAAAGAATATCCTAATTCCATAATTATTTTCTCTTCATTTAAACATTCTACCAGAGTCCTACTTTTGGAAAAAGTCAGAGGAGATGGTAAGAAATATTTTTGCAGTGTACAATTAAGGCAACAAGTCTTTGTGGAAATTCCCTATATTGAGACAGTGCTGGTGGCAGTCACATGTGCCAGAAGTTAAAAAAAAAAAATCACAATTTTGAAATGTCAGAAAAATGTGCTTTGAAGATCCTTCCATGCACCTGGAGAGTTTATAGGAAGAATACCAGGTGACCTTTTAAGCTCTTTAAAAAATATTTTAGCTGTGCTACGAAAGCAGTTTCCTGCCTCTTTTAGAACATGGCTGAGAAAACTTTGTGTTTTTGGGGCTGCTGTCATGGTTTTATGACTGTTGGTTACTGGTATTCCACATCATAACATCATGTAGTGCACTGGGAGTTAAAGAGTTAATGCTCCAGATCCAGGCACCTGTCCATAAGAGAAGAAGAACTATATTCTTTAGGGGGCTTTGCGATCAGAGAAAAGATATAACCTCTGTTAAAGTGACCTGATGTCCCTTCTTCCCTCGGCTCTCGTCCCGACCACATGCATTTTCTCAGCACTACTGTAAGGCCTACAGCTTTCAGACACTCTCTCATTATATTTGATTTATTTGCTTCAATTCTAATTACACTGTATTATAATGTGTTATTTTGCATTATAATACCGCATTTAGTAACTTAGTTTGTTTCTCCACAGATCGTTGCCACTGTTTTTATTATTTTGGGGTCCCCTGTTTCCCTTTTCCGGTGGTGTGGATTTTGTGAAATCCCTCTGCTCTGCTAGTCACAGAACTAGGCTGAACCAGCCCGTAAACCATTGACAGGCTGCATGTGAAGATTTATATAGAAAGAAATCCTTTACTGTAAGGGTGTTGAGACACTGGAATAGGTTGCCCAGGGAGGTTGTGAATGTCTCTTCCATATAAGCATTTTTAGGACAGACTGAATGGGACTTTGAGCAACCTGGTCAGGTGGGAGGTGTCCCTGCCTATATCCGGGGTTTGAAAATACGTGATCTTACCTTCTAACCCAAACCATATTATGATTCTATGATTCTATATCAGGGTATCAAATCTGTAAAAGAATGCTTGGACTTGATCTTGAATGTTTTTCCCAACCTAAATAATTCTATGGTTCCATGAATCTGTGATTTGACAAATCTGTGGTTCTATCAAATAATTTTCAGGTGAGACTCTACAGATTCACAGACAATTTTTTTATTATTTTTCACTCTCTACTAGTTTTGAAAATCACTATGTGTGTAAAAATACAGTATGTAATGTAATAAGGTGCTATTTCAATTGGCCATAACAAAAACTACCTATTGCATGAGACTGACTAATTAAAATAATCTGATTTTGTGAGGCTAAATGTTTTGAATTTTTAAAAGTAAAATTTTGTTAATGGTATCAGAGCAGACTCATCTTGCTGTATTTCAAAGAGTAACTTCATTCCATCTTCATTATTTTGTGGCCAAAAAAATAAAATAAAATAAAATGGAAACACTTTAATGAAAGGATCAGAAAGGTGAAGGTGAAAAAGAGGCGATGAAAAGTTGCAGAGTTTTCTGGGTTTAGGGTAATACAATTAATAGTGAGAAAACACATATATATATATATCTTCCATTAAAATTAAGTCAATTATTTCGTATTCTCGCCAGACCATTGATTTTATGTTTGGTCAGCACTTTGAAAAAGGTACTTCTCCCAATGTATGATTCTATTGCAGTCTATATTCTAACCACTTCGGGGATTTGTATAATACCATAATGACCAAGAGATGATTTCAGTTAAATTCATTCTACAGAGTCAGGAGCAAGTGACTCTCTGTATCACGCTGGAGTCATCCCAGCTAGTTCAACCTTGTTGTAACAAGACACGTCTTTGCTGCTGTTTCTCAAATTGTGTTTGCTGATAAGTATAAATTCTAGCATTCAAATGCCCCTAACATAAGAGGAAGCAGATCTGGGGCATTATATCAACAGTCTGAAGGAAAAAGGAGATAATTTCAGAAGAAAATCATGATGACTTTTTCAGCGTTAGAAAATGACCTTTTGATGAAGCTCTTCCTAGAATTAGATTATTTAGAGGCCTCATCTAGCAAATGCCAAGTAAACATTCTAAGAAGGCATATTCAGAACAAAATTGGATTATATTTAAACTGAACTTTATATGAGCAGTTTAGCCATTAATGAAACAAGGAAAAAAGAGGCCTAGCACCATAACTAATTCCATGCATTTAAAACTGAATAAATTCAACTCATTAAAAAAACTTATTTCAAATTCATAAATGACATCAGAAGCAGTTTAATAAGATGGAGAGAGATTTTAATTCTGTACAGGCATACAGATTAGACACTAAAGCATCCTCAAACCTTTTGTAGAATGTTTGTCACATGTCAGGAGAGTGACTCAGCACTGTCAGCACCATTTGCATGAGAAACTATTCATCTGCAGGCATTCCCTTGCCTGGGACAGGAAATGTCACACGTACTTCAGAAAGGAGATTTTTTTATTATCCAGAAAGAAACAATCCTCTCATTTTCAGGAAGTTATAAAATGCAAGTAGTGGACAAAAGAGTATTTGCAGCTCATGTTCCACCAGTGCTGTACCTGATATGTTCCAGACCCAGAAATCCAAATAAGCATAAAAGAATTCCAATGTGGATGTTTAGGGCAAAGTACCTGAGGTAACTGCAGAATAATAAAGATTTATCTTGATTTAGAAAAAATAGTATTTGATTCAAGTAGTGCAGACAATTTCAGATTTTGTGAATTGTTTCCTCTTTTTTTTTTTTAATTCCTTTCTCATTTTAGTACTTCTTTACTTTGTTTTTCTTTGTCTGCTTGTTTTATCTTTTCCTCTTTCTTTTCTTCCCATTTCCTCTGCATATGTTTTCTTTTTTTTGTTCATTTACTTCCCTACCTTATCTCCCACACTCACCAAAGAAATGAATGTCAAAGAAGAAAAGTTAGATGAATTCTTTAAACTAGTAATCACTGTAGAGGAGCTAAGGGACTGTCCCTGTTTTATGGTAGAGAAAGTAAGAGACGTGTCTTAAAAGAAAATGAAAATAAAGTTTACTGCCTATAAAGGTAAATGATCCACGAGTGGAAAAATAATCCCTTATACTGACAAAATGTTGGCTTTCAGATGAGCTGGTATCATTCAAAATGTATTCTAAGACATATTGTATTTTTTTTCTTTTTTTGTGTGTGGATAAATTCATTACTCTACAGACTGCAAAAACATGAGCTGAATGTTCAGAGTCATACAAGAGGCAAAGTGGATGTTAGGATTAAGAAAACACACATGGAATAAAATAGGAAATGTCTCTAAAGGACTACATAAACCCACAATGCTCTTGTGTGTTGAATTCTATGTGTAGCTACATTAATTTCATCCAAAGGAGAAATGGATGAGATAGAGGTGATCAGACATGTGGTATATTCATTGCAAGGAGAGATCAAACATGTTTGACTCTGGAAAAAAAAATTGTCTGAGAGTGGATAAAATACATGGGTTACAATAGAGAAAGTGAGCAGGGAAACTGTGTCCATGGCTTTTCACAATATAAAAGAGAAAACAAATGAAGTGAATGAGTCTGGAAGAAACACTGTCACAAGAAATATCCAGTACCGGAACTTGCACAATACCAAATCATTTTGCTGTGAAATTTAATTCTGCAGAAGTTTATTAAACTTTTCTGTCAAACTCAGATATGAGAAATCACTGAACCACATATTGCTTGATGCATGAAGCCAGAGAAGGAGAAAGTAGGAGAAAGGAGATATTCTTGGCAAATATGATTGAATTCTTTCCTCTTTTTCAATACTGCCCCAGTATTCCCTTTTCCTAGCTCAAAGTGCTTCTTATTTCTTATTCACTTCATTGAATTTTTTTTTAAACATTTCTTTTTTGTGTGTTTTTTTGTTGTTTGTTTTTGTTTGTTTGATTGTTTTTTGTTTTGTTTTGTTTTGTTTTCCTGCTGTCAATAAGCCGTCCTCACAACTTACTGAAGGTTTGGTCTTTCCACTCAGGAAAGTTTTGCTAAAATAAAAATGATTTTAGAGCTATCAAGGAAGTAGAAAATACTTTACTCCTAAAAGATAAATCTTAGTGACAAACTTGATTTCTTTATAAACTAGAAATAGAAAATCACTAAATGATATGAAGCACTACTTGTGAAATAGTTTAGTGAAGAACTTGATTAAATGAATAATGAAATCTTACCTGGAAAATTAATTCAGATAACTTTTTAGATGTGGAAACATTTCTATATTGACTGAAAACAGTGTAGAACATCATAAACAAAGTGCACTGATAAAGACGAATGTTCAGTGAATGTCTGGACATTGTGTTGAGGGACATAGTTTAATGAGAACTATTGGTGATGGGTAGATGGTTGGACGGGGTGATCCTGTGGGTCTTTTCCAACCTTGGTGATTCTATGATTCTATGATTCTATGATTTTATGTTGAGTCCTTTTTAGTATCTTTGTTAGTGATCTGGAAAAGGAGAATAAACAGCAGGTTGATGATATTCAGGTTCTGGAAGATAGTTAGAAATACAGTAAAGACAAAGAAAGAAAACAGAAGTATAACCAGAAAACAATGAAGGAATCTATTTTAGAAGCAGGCAATTTAGAATAGGTGGGATGATCATAAAAATCAGATCATGAAGAAATGTAAAACAGCAAATATTACCAAAAGCTGTCTAAAAATTACCTGTGGGTGGACTGGGAAACTGAGCTTAGTTCCCTCGTCTTGAATTTTGCATAATAGTTTTCCATGAGAATGAATAAGATTTGTACCTTTTGATCTTAGCATGAATGTACAAATGCTATTCTGTTATAAATGGACTATCCTACTGGGAATTATACATTATCATAGAATGGCCTATAATTGGATGGCCTATTATTGAATAGCCTATTATGTACATATAATATACAGGGAAGGTCTAAGATAGACAGTTAAAGGAAAGATCCCCATTTCATACCAATGTAGAGCTGGTATTTACTGGAGTGGTCAGGGATCCTGGGTTGATTACTCTGGAATCTCTTTAGAATCCAGAACATTCTGTTTTCTGAATATGTGAAGTTTTATTCCAGATAATGCTGTAGTAAAGCAAGCAGGAAAGCTCAATTCAACAAAATTTTAGGTTTTATTATCATTCAGATAGTTTAACATAATTTTGATTACTTCAGCTTTACTTCCTGTCCTTCCCTCCACTTACCTTTCTCTTCTTTCTTCCTTTATTTTTACCCTCTATCCTCTTTTTTCCTTTAGTTTTTGCTTTTTGTGTTTATGTATTTGTTCATTAATAACCTTTCTTCCATATCAAAGATACGGCAAGGTTAAAAAAAGAAAAAAACAAACAAAAAAAAAACATATTTCTGATTCCCCAGTGAGTTGTTCTTTTAACCTGATAAACTTAGAAAATCTTGCCTCTGGCATTTGAAATTTGCCTTTACCTTCTTGACTTTCAGGATACAAGTTCTAAGTCCCTTCAGGTGAAAATAGCACATAGTAATGGATACATTCCCTTCACAACAACATCCTAAACTTTAAGCAGTATTTAATCTCTTTGGAACAGTCTGTGTCATATTCCCTGAGAAATCCAGTGATTCAAGTGGGCTAATTAAAAACAGCATTTATTAATAGATTTAATCAGCTTCAAATAAGAGGCAATTTCCATAATATAGTATGTATGATACTTAGAAAAATTCCAACCAGAGAAAAAGTGACATATCATCATGTGATTTTATACTCCTTTTCATATTTTTGACCCTTTTGTCTAGACAGTCAGTAAGAGAACTATTCTTGTTTTCAAAGCATATTATTTTCATCTTCTTTATCAAATCTTGTATAACCTTAGGGTTAGAAAGATCGTTTTTAAACACCAAGAAGTTTTCCTGTCCAAACAAGGCAAAGTGTTACCCAATTAATATTAAGCCTCTTCTGCTGTTTATTCTTAGCCTCATAGTTTCTGCTTTCCCCTTCTTTTCCTCTCCTTTTCCTTTCCTAAAGCAGTTTAATTTCATTTCCTTGTTTCACCTTCATATTTTAACACTGCAGGCAAGAATCACTCTCTCCAATACCATCTGCCCTTGGTGCTGGCCTTAATGACCATGATTTTGCATGTTAATTGTCTTGGCAGGATGTTACCACGTTTTGCATGTTAATTGCCTTGGTTTTAAGGATGCAAAATTTATATAATTATTATAATTCATTCTTAGCTTTAATGCTCATCTGTCACACATGACTCATGGAGAGATTAACTCTTCTGTCACATTTCTTCCTTTTCTGTCAGAAAGAGACACCGAAAGAGAAAAAGTTTAAAAGGCATGAGCTGTGAACAGGAGAATATTTAATAAGTCCTGATCTACTGGAAGAAAGAAAGATCCATTAAGCTATTAAACTGGCCAGATTTTAGCCTGTGGTACTGCTAATATTAGACTTCCACATTTTGTAGTTGTAAATTTATTTACTCTTTTGGTAATGCTGATGACTTTTAATCATACAATGTCATTTTCCTTTAAAATTCTTAAGTCAAACTGAGAACTTTATTGAGATATAAGCGCATCCAATGTTTTGTTTCAAGAACTATTCTGAGAATGCAATACTTTTTAATGATGTTGCTAATCAAGGAAAGTGAACGATATTTTCTATAGGTTTCCCCATATAATATTTTTAACATACTGCAAAAGCAACGTGTCTTACACATTGGAACCTTTGGGATAGAAAGGTGGAAGACAGATTTCCACAGATAATGAAAACAGATTTCATAAGTATATGACATTACTGTGACAGTAACAATACAGAAGGTCAAAGGAAATATGCTGCAGAGATCTACAGCAAGCAAATATACCTATTGTAGAAAATCAATATAGAAGAAAATGGTTATAGGAAGAGACAACAAAAGTAAATTTAGCATATTTTTTTCTGTTGTTTTAGTGATTGGGGAGAAATCCACAACCAGAGGATTTTGTCTTCTCTTCTTGTAACCCAGAGGATGACAAAATTCAATATCCACTTCCTTCTCTAAAATCACCACAGTTCAATTTCTACCAAATCTTCAGAAATTCCCACATCCCTATTAGAAGTGAAAGTATCCAGGCTCATCTAAAGTCTTGCAAGTCAGTATGTTAAAGACTTTATATTTTAGAGAAAATTGTTGAAGTGATTTTCATGTAGAATGTTAGGAAAATGTATGAATTGCTTTAAAAATCAATAGCCTTAAGCAAATGCAAAATGTAAATTGTGTTGTACAAATAGTACTCTCTTTGGAGAATCAGTACTGTGGTGGAATATTTCTTTGAGAGTAGAATACTTGTCACAGATATAGTACCAGCGATTAAATTAAAGAATACAGTAATTAAGGCAAATGTACCATAGCTATGAGTAGATTTGTGTGTATACATGTGACAAGATATAATTGCTTTACTTTACTTGAAAGCTAACATTTCTTTTAATCATTTTCAATTATGTTTGTATGTCAGTCACTTTATAATGTGCATTCCAAATTTACTATCACAGCAGCCAAGAGGATGCACATGATGCCTTTGAAAAACAGCCCAAATGAGGAGAATGTGTAGCAAAATGTACTTGCAGATCTTGACAAGATCAACCAAGAATTTTATGAAAATAAAAATCTATATTCTTTGACATAAAATAAAGACATATATTCAATAAATATCATTATTGCCACACTTGTGTACTTAAGGAGAGAAAGAGAAAGAAAAGGATTAACCTGTATTCCTGTGGACAGTATCTGTTACAGACCAGGTTGGAAAAGGTGGTCTTCGTACATCTACTTAGTTCACATTGCTCCTCTCTGTTAGACTTTTGAAATTTTCTAATAAAGATCCTAAAGGAGATCTAACTTTCAGTCTATTCCTCACAGATAATTACTACTACACATTTGAACTCCAATGCCCACATATAGAAATGTAAAGAGACTTACTGGAAACCTAATACAAAAAATACACAAATAATTTCTTGCTCTCATTCTATTCCCAGAGAAGCTACAAACAAAACATTCACTGATTTTAAGGAAAACAGGGCTTGGTCTTCAGTGTATAGCTCCCTTGTAAATTCACTTAAAATTCCTTAGAACTGCTTCTTGAGTGAAAATTACCATGGTAAACTGTTCCTGTACAAAATATAGGTATCGTTTTATTCAAGCTCTCAGAGACTATTAAGCTAGGCTTTGTTTAGAGAAACACATTTCTCCTGTGTATTTTTCTGATTTCAGTGATTTGAATCTAGATCTTGATTTATTTACATACATATTTCATTTATTTTCTTCAGGCTGCATCTGTGTAAATACAATCACAGACTAGACTTGTGTGTTGGTACCAGTTGGTCTGCTGCAGGCAAGAGATTTCGAGACAAAGTCTTTCTACATTGTGTATGAAGGACTGGATGTTGAATTTTTAATAATTTGAACCCAGGTGAGAAAATAATAATGAACACAGTGCGATTTAACTGTATGTTACGGAATATACAGCTTGAAGAGGATATCATGGGATCTATCAGAGATGAGTGTTATCTGGCCAGACTGTCTGAACAAAGTTTAATGTATGTGACATAATACAGTGTACTGAATAATGCTACTAAAAAATATGTGTGTGTTTTGTTTAAACTGGGCTACTTATGTAAATACACTGTTAAATATTGTGCTGTAAAATTAATAAGCAATTATTCCATGCAAAATAAATAAAATAAAATAAAATAAAATAAAAAATAGGTCAAATATTTATGTGTAGAGAACTTTTCCTTTGTCTGAATCCCACAACTAACTTCTTGCAAAAAATGCACCATTCTGTATTCCAATATTCTAAAGAAGAAACTGAATTAATTATAGAATCACAGAATGATCTCAGTTGGAGAGAACCTTAAAGACTGTCTATTTCCACCTCCCTGACATGGGCAGTGCTCCACCTGATAGATCAGGATGCTCAGGGCCCCATCCAACCTGGTCTTCAAAGTATTCATGGAGGATAAAGTGTCCACAGCTTCTCCAGTTTTTCTCCTTCTATTTAAAGATAAATGTTTATTTCTGTCCTTCTATTCAGTTATTCAGTTCTTTTACAAACTTTATGCTTCCACTTTTTTTTTGGTTTGTTTTGCACCTGTCTATTTTCTTCTATTACTGTTTTCCTCTGCTGCTTTATCCATTTTCTGTATTCATTTTTTCCTATGTAGCCTTTTTAATAATTTTGAAAATGGATATATGATATAGACAGTAGGATTGTAGTAGGCAATTTCATTATTTTTGTTTGTTGTGTTGCTAGTTAAGGGTGTTGGGGTTTTTTTTCTCCTTTTTTTCTTTCTCTCTCTCTCTCTTTTTTTTTTTT
>PPHD01005375.1:0-26535 GCA_002909625.1 Bambusicola thoracicus | reverse complement strand
ATAATACAGAGATTTGAGCCACGTATATCTTACCGTGAAAATAACGCTGATAAAAGCCTTCAGAATAGGACAGGTAGCCTTTTGCTTTGTTAAAATACCATTTTATTGTGTCACATTTTGAGAAATACGCCCTTGTTTTGATTAGTTAGGTGAAATTTACTTCTGCCATTCAAATTACACTCCACATTGTGATGCATTTTGTTCTGTATGTGCTCAGACATTTCTCACGCTGAAATAAAGCATTACACAACTAAGAATTCAGAGTGGGTTCTTGTTTTCTATTTAATTCTTTAAGAGAAAGATACATATGAATAAATGTGTATTTGTCTTGAGGTTGTGTTTTATGCGTTTGTATGTAGCTTTCACTAGAAAAATTTAGAGAATAATAGCTAATTTGCAATTATGGCACTATATTGTTCTGCATACTTATTTTCTTCAGCTGTTGCCTACTTCATATCCCTGATTAGCATTTAGGAAATATTTCCATTCTAATGCAATATTTCATCATTTCATTGCACAGCAATATATTCTTTGATGGGAGAAGACTTTGTAGTGAATTCTAAAGATATTGCCTTCACATTCTAGCAGATTGGGTATGTCTCCATGAAAGCAACAACTGGATTTATCAAACTCATTCATCTTTATTCTCCTGTTCTGATTTTTTTGTGTTCTCTTGTAACGAGAAATATATTGTTGCACAATGCAACAAAGGACTTAGAAGACTACCACTGATTCTATAACAAAAATATAAATTCAGATAAATTTTAATGTCTTTATGGACATTTAATCACTTAAAATACTTAAATTACTACAGCTATGTTAAAAAAAAATTAATATGAAGGAAAACTGTAGTCAAATACTTGAAAACAGAGCATTATTTCAAAATACTCCCAAGAGCAGAATTCCTGTTGCTATCACAACATGATTGTTTATACCATCTTTTGTCTCCTTCCTAAAACGATTCTATACATTTTGTTTTACATATGAATCATAGAGAAAGCACCCATTCATCTTTCTGCAGACAGCAGTTACTGAACATAATGCCTTGTAGTATTTGTAGTCTGAGGCAGCCACAGTTTTGGTCTTGGAAGAGCTTCTCTAGTACTTATCAGGACTGAACTTCTTACTGGCTGAAAAATTAATTGCTCCTTGGTTTCTGTGATTTCTTCAACAAGAGAGAATGGTACCCATGAGATGATACATTGGTGAACAGTAAAAATGTGTCCATCTTGGCTAACTGTTGTACACACCAAAGTGAAGGACACATAACATTTTTTAAAAGTAAACAAGCAGGTGCTAGTAAATGTGATAAAGAATTTCTTTATATAAGAAATTCATATAATCACATTTTAATGCAATTACTATAAATTGCAGTGTGGTATGTTTAAGTGTGGAATATTGTTTAATAGCCTTTATATAGCGTTGTGAAAGCTGTTTAATTCAGTCATGTTACTGAAGAAGGCTTTATTTCTTGCTTGTATTTGTCTCCTTAAGTATTAAAATTAAAGAAGCTGTATGTGATTATCTGGGTGTGTATATGAATAATGTAGGACTAATGTTTCACTGTTGTGTTTTTTGTTGTTGTTGTTTCAGGGATCTTTCAAATAATAGAATTGGTTGCCTAACACCAGAAATGTTTGTTGGACTTAACAGTCTTCACAAATTGTGAGTATAATACTCTTCTTGTTTTAAATAGGAGAAATCTGAACTACTGCATTGCTTACTTGAGTGCAATTGATGATAAACTTTCATTATATCAAAATTAATATCATATAGTCGTCCCATAAAAGTGAAAAAATCTCTATTGAGCCTTTGATTGTGATTAGTTGACACTTTAAATATGATGGTTCTATCTTCAAATGTAATGTTTATTATACTCCAAGTAATTTGAACATAAAACATTTTTGCATTGTAAAGATGCTGAATGTGACATTTCTGTTTGCATGTCATACAAACAGATAGAGGTCAAACACCCAAATGATGATTCATAAAGTTTGTTTCTAATGCTGTTTAGAAAACTGATACATTGCACTTTTGATCCACTGAAGATCAGTTAAAATTTTATAGCTTTTTTTGTTCCTAAAATGTGTTAAAGAAAAATGTAAAGGCATAGAAAAAATGTGTAAAGTATCGTTTAAATTTCGAACATCGTAAGTCATCCCAATTGCTTGAGATATGTGAAATTTAGACTGTCCACTGAAGGTGTTGTGTTCACATCATTTGTTATGGTACTTTCTGAGTCATTAGTCTATTGAGCACAATGGCACTGGAACATGCTCTAGGGAGTAAAGCAATCAACTTACATATCCTTATGTCTCAGCATTTGCTGGATCCATAGATTTTCAGGCAGTTAGAGAAGCACTTAGAAAACAAAAGATTATGATAGTATACCTGGGATGTTCAATTTCAGAGAGAATTAGATGAATCTGGAAGGTATGAAATATTTGATGGCCAAATTTACTCAAGATATTAAGTTTATCACGGCCTGAGAGATAAAGGCTGATTTTGAGGAACGGCAGAAACAATGGAGAGGATTCCTGACAGCACAGTAAAGTGGCAAATGAAATTTAATGGAAGTATATGTTAAGTGATGTAAGGAAAAAAAAAAGTTCTGGGCTAACCATTAAAACTCAGGAAAGATGTTTTGAGATGTTAGTGGGTAATGTAATGAAAACAGCGCTGCTCACTGCTCAGTATCACTTAAAAAAAAGTATATAGAAGTGTTATTAAAGGAAGAAAGAACAAATCAGAGAACATATATAGTACTACTGAAAGATAGCTAAGCAGTTGCATTTTGAATAATGTGGGCATTCTGCTCAGTCCACAGAGCTAAGGAAGGTGATCAAATCTCTGAAAGCCTCAAGGCAAGATAGAACAGAGTGGTGAGAGGTGCGGCACTAGGAATGAATAAGTTGCCTGCAACTTTCCTGGCTGGGAAAAGGACAGTTGAGAGGAAGGAAAGTATGATACCAGACTCCAAAATTCTGAATAACACAATAGAGATGAACAGCAACCAATTTTTCATCATCTCTGACAGTACAGAAACTGGAGGATACTGAGAGAAAATATTGTGAGGCAGATTGGGAAAAAAAAAGCAAACCAAAAGGAAGGTTTGTTGTCATTATTTTTTAACAAACGACAAAGCTGTGGAACACTTAGCTGCAGGATGCTGTTAAAATTTTACATGAATTCAAGAGGCTATGGACAATATTATAAAAGAGAAATCCCTGCTGGATTACTGAATTCATAGAAACCTGGTACTGTTGAGGAAATTCTTGAGTTTCAAATATTTGAAGGTTGAGAGAATAAATGGAGGAAACAATATTTTGTTAAGCACTTTTTCAGTGTGTCCTGTTGAGAAAGACCCAGGAGGGCTCTACGTTTTTTATCCACATCTGCCTCCATTCCTGAATGGGGAATCAGTCCTGTGTCATAGTATTTGTGTTTTCTTTCTCTCCAAGTCAGTTTTGACATAACAGGGAACAGGGAAATCTTTCTAGAAAGATCTGCCAGGAGGTCAAAATGATGTTGGGTAAAAGGCCCAAATCTGGAACACTTAACTCACTGCATTATTGAGAGCAACTGTGCCAGATCTCCTCCAATGTATACAAATGAGAAAAGACAATAGAAGGAGCCTTGATAGCAAGTTGCCAGTCCTCTTTTTACTCATTTCAGGCATGTGGTCAGATTGGGCAAGCCCAACCCACATTTGGGGGTTTCTGTGTTTCCTTTTGTTTTGCTCAGTGAACGTGACTATGACTATAAAGTCACATTACCATAGAAGGTATGTTTAAGTGGTGAAGCCACCTTCTAGACAACATGAGCAACCTCAAAAGAAACTGTTCAAATTCCTGCGGTCTTGAGAAAAAGTCTAAAAGTTTTAATCATAAATGTTCCAAGCCATCTTAACTGCTAAATTTCAATCTTGTGAATATAAGGAACAGAAATAAATTCACAGTGAGTTTTCAGCATTTGTTCTGTGGCAGTGTTTGGCTATACTTGCCCTTTCCTCTGAAGGCCAGGAAAGAGAGTGGAAGGCTATCTCTGCATTCTTGGATTGTGCCAGAGATGTGAAAAAGCAGCATGTATGCATGGCAAAGCTGAGTAGTTACTAAGCTGAACCAACCAAAGCATTATAGGTTCCTTTAGTAAAACGGGTTCTCATAGCCCTGCTCCCTCTAGTAATCAAACTCTGACCCTTCCACAGTGCTTGCAGATTTTTTTCTCTGAGCATGCAGATCCAGAGAAAGTCTCACCGTTTCCCCATACATTATGGCTATCGCTGTGTTTTCTTGCCTCAAGTATTTTTATGCATCCTAGGTAAATATTTATCTTTTCTTTAATATGAGGCTAAATTTCATTTCTGAGTGAGTGTAGACTCAGAACTTTCTGCATTGTTTTACTCTGTGGCTGCAGTTTATAGCTGAACTTTGAATGATACCTTTCTTAAATTCTTAAGTGAAATTCTTGTTGCACTTTTTACTTTGAATAACATTATTTAGTGAAATTACTTAACCTACTATCTTCAAGTACACTCACCTCTTCTTGGAAAATGGTTCTCTTAATGTTGACCAGACTTTGCTGTTATTACCAGATTTTATTTTCACGTATTTACATTTCTGAGTCAAAATCGTTAGAGAAAGTTCTAAATAATCAGTCACAAATCTGTTTCTTCACAACACCAGCAGCATCTCAATCTCTTCTGTTCTGCCCATTAGATAAAAGCCCCAGGTTCTTCATTTCTATATGGATTCTTCCTTATGGATGTTACGTCCATGTGTCAGTGCAAAAAAAGGATGATTCTGGTAGACCTGTTAGTTTGACTTCTCTTGTACTTGAAGCAGTTACTGACTGAGTTCTGAAAGAAAGAAAAATAGAAAAAATGTTGGCAAATCGTAAAAGATGAGAGAAAAACCCAATATGCTTTTGCTGAAGACATATCATGTAAGCATTTAAAGAAAACCAGTGATTTTCTAGAAAAGGAAAATGATTGATTGATTTTAGTATATATCTAGCATCTTATCAGAAGGAAAAAATATAAAATTTATACTAGATTTTTTCATGTGACTAGGACTAGTATTGAAGGCCTCTATCTGCTCATCGTATTTTTGGATTCTAACTAGTTCTGTAGCTTACCAGTCATTCTGTAGGTGATGTTAGGAAAGACCATTTCTAGAATCTAATGATTAATTTTGCAAAATACATACAGATGACCAACATCACTGAAAAGACAGATATAGTAGCAATTGGATATATTTAGGCTGTGTATGTCTGTTCTTTCTCACTTACTATTTGTACTAAGAATTGTTTAATGTAGTAAACCACCTTCTTTTAGTAGACTTTTCAAAGAGTAACTTCATTCTTTAGTAATTCTTGAAATCCTTCTATGCTTTCTGGCTTTTTACTAGCATTTCCAGTTTATTATTGGCTCTCTACATCTTTGATTTTTTTTTAATTATTTTTCGAGGTTTAGTTATTGCTTCATTTTTTTTGTCCTCCATTTTTATTTTGATTTTAAGTCACCCTTCTACAGTTGATTATATTATTGAGGTCATCCTGTATGCCAGTTCATGTACTTCAATAATTCCTCTCCAGTTACTTTGTTTTCAATTATTATTACTTCTGAAGTCTGTCCTCTGGAAGTCAGAGGCCTATTCATAGGTTAGACAAAATCTCTATTTTACCACGAGTAAATCAGTTCATGATTGCTGTATCAAAATTTATGACTTTATCTTTTATACAAACTGTCATCTTTAACAAACCAGAGTCAAAAGCAGCATTACTCTTGTTGAGTTGGTGATTATTTTGTGACACTACTATCACAGTCAAGAGGAACAAGTTCCCACCATACATCATGTTACTTGCTCCTCTATCTCAGAAATCTGATAAATGACATCATTATTATTAATAATTTGAGTTAGTAATCTCAATTTGCCTTGAATGTAAGAGCCAGTGTTTTTTTTTTTGCTGACTATGGGCTAATCCAGACTGCTGCCTTAGGCCTAACACTTCCTAGGTTTTTTTTCCCTTGGAGTATTTTACACAAAATCTTCCAGAATCAAACTTTTTCAATGTATAAATTACAATAAGTCTTCCTTTGTGTTGCTCATGATACCTCTGAATCATGTTAACTGGTCATTTCAGGAGTATACTCTCTGAAAACAGTGTGGAGTGGCATTTACTTGATATAACATAAATGTATAGAATTGTACTAGAGAAAAGATGACAAATTCTTAGACAATAAACTGATCTAATAACCACCAATTATGGGTGAGAATATCAAAGGAGCATTATAAAGATATATATAGAGAGAAATAGTGATTTATGCAATTGTTGATTGCAGTAATTAGAGCTCTCCTGTGTTGCTTTAGCAGAGATGAAGTACAGAAGGATCTTTGCAGGCTGTTATCAAAACCAGTAGGGAGAGCAGTGAGTCCACTGGAAAGAGCAAAGGACATAAATCCTTATGCATCTCTTGTGAATTACTGAGATGATCCTGATTCCTGGTCCTGTTTATGAGCACAAATACCAGGTGAAACAAAATAATGCAGCATTTCGCTTGTTGTTGGCTTTGTAAAATAAAAATGTGGGGGGAAAAAGTAAAAAATAAAAAAATAAAAAAAATAAAAATCAACTCTAGGACTGAACTGACATAACTTTTCATCAAATAATGTGGTGAATAGATCTAAACTCAGTTGGATAAACGTACATAGACGTACTTCTCTAAAATGAAGGATGAAACTTCTCTAGCTTTTAGGGATTATGCAAGGACTCTTCAAAGGGTTCTTAAATTTATATCTAAAAAATAATAGTAGTATCATCAAATATTGTTTTGAAAACATAAACACATACAAAATCCAAATAAAACTTATAAGCCTCTTGATCATGCATGTAGGAAAAAGGTCCCTTTACTCAAACTGTGGTCAGGATGTATATTTTAGTGAATTGGAATTGAATTTCAAATCACTAATGAAATCTAGAATTTCATACAGCTCCAGAAATCATTGCAGCCGGTGAATTGTGATTATGTTCCTTGAGGCTGATCTAATTTTTACACCTTCTTGGATTTGATGATTTGTACTTGAAAAATGATTTCAAATTGCTTTCACATCATTTGACAGATGTATCTGACGGTGCCTTAGACAACATAAGATTTATTATGTCTTCTAAGATATTAGCTTAACTTTTTTGACTTAATATATCATCCTTCGGCTGTGTTTATGCTGTGCTGGGGTGCACATATTCTAACTAGGAGTGACATAATTGAATGCAACAGATCTTCCAGAACTCCTTCGGCCCCTCAATGGCCGTGTTTCAATGCTTTGTTCCAGCATGATGTATGCAAATACACTTTTGGTAGGTAATGGAGTGGCCATCCATACTAATTCTGTTTAAACTTAATTTAAATACCAAGAGCTATGGAATACTGGGGTGGTGCCACTGTACTGATAGACTGGATTTCATCTTAATAGTGCCCAGTAAGTTAGTCCTTCAGGTTTGGCAGTGTTGCTGCATTAAAACCTATTTCAACAAGCAGCTACTGCTGGATCCTCCTTTAAGAAGTTCCAGACAGACCTTCCTCTTTACTTCCAACTGTTTGATTAAAGTACATCTGATTTATTTGTCATCCTGTCTCTGAATCATTATCACCAACGAGCTTTATGGTAATATTATACCATAAATTCTTGTGTGACTTTGTTGCTGTCATTGAAGAAACTACTCCCTTTGTATGGTGCCAGAGATAAAGTACAAAACCAGTATGACACAGTGAATCACGTAGACCTCATACTGAGAAAGTATGCCCCAGAGCCTGCACTCTCTCTATTTGTGCTGTAGGTTTTTTTTACCTCTTCTACCAAGTCTTTTTGCACAGAAGAAGAATCTACTGTCTTTTCATTCAGTTTATGCTTTCTAATACTGCTTATAAGAGCGAAACATACTTCATGTTCATATACTTTGTTTTCACCTGTACTTTGCCTCAAATCAGTCCACTGAGATGCATTTGGCTGTTTTATAGCATTTGTTATTTATATTAAAGTTTCTGGCAAAAGTGTTTTATTAATTTCTGTAAAAGCATAGAGTATCTGGTATATTAAAAAATAAGTGCAGGACCCTGCACATAAAACTAAAATGGTTTACCTCTGATATAACAGAGAGCACACGTTTCTGTTAATGGAGTAAGTCAATGGCATAGTAAGTGCTATCAGCTTTAGAGTGCATTAATTTGTTATGTTTGAAATGTTTGGAAACTAGGTGATAGAGATGTTTTAAGAACAAATTTCCTTTTAAGTCCTGAAACGGTGGAATTTCACAACACTGTGGATATAGAAATATTTTAATATAAAATATAAGTGTCGTGTGAGCCAACAGAGCCAGGCATCTGCGGCATGCTGCAGACATCTTATCTCAGAAGTGCTCAGTTGTTGGGTGATTTAAAAATGCTCCAGAGTGCTTTGTTAGCAAAGAAGCTGTTCCCAGTGTTGGGGAGATCCATTCTTCTAGACTGTGCTTGTTGGATGTAGAAATTTATTTGTGATTTATACAGCACTGTAAACATGATACCAGTTTGCTAATTAGCAGTAGTAATGTGGAAATTTTGAGCCATGCCACTGGCTGAATGTGAAAGAATACGAAAACTGACTTGCTGGCTCTGTGCTGACTTCTGAACTGCCAGGAACTTGATTATTCCACCACTTGTCAAAAACACTGAAGAAAACATTTATGTATTTCTCACAATAAAAAGTTACAAAAATCTGTGAAAAAAACTTGTTAGAAATTTTTAGTTGAATGAAAGACAATTCTAGCTAGATATCTCAGTGGGCATGGTAGGACCTTGGAAGGTGCACAGATTCATCAGATGTAGGATGGGCATCTTCAGCAGGTGAATAGCGACAGTCTGCTGAATATTGCTGCATCAGCCATGGAAATGGTTTAGTTTTTTTCCCTGCTTTCTGAAATACTGACCAGAAATGAAGCCTTCCTTTGGTGCAAACAGAATTGCCAAACTTCAGTGTTGATGTTCTGTTTATTTTACTGCATGAAGTAAAATAAATTTAAGCTACTTAAGAGAAAAATTGGGTTTGCATCAAATTGGAAATGCTACCATACTGTAGTAGGGTAAGGAAGAGGAAAGAAACCTCTGTGTTTCTGCTGCCATCAATACATGGCTAGGCAGATTACTTTTGCTGTCTTGCAGTTCACCTTGATTGTCCTGTCAGTAATGGGGCACTACTGTATCTGCTTTCCTACTGGTGAGGCTACTTTTGGTCAACTGCGGTGTAAATGTCAGGGTTATCACTTTCTCATCCAGTCCTTTTAAGGTCCTGGTTCATTGCACTGCTTCAGCATATGCTTAGCCAGGGCTTGTGTCCAATAAGCATGAGTAGGTCCATTTAATTTTAAGTAAAGAGGCTCCCTTATATATACCTATGCTTCAAGGCAAATTTGAAAGCCCTTCCAGTTCCAAGAGCTTAGTGCTTCGATTGTATTAAGGGTGCACTGTTAAACAAAATGCATGCAATGACCTCAATTATATGAACATATCTTACTGTCACTCAGTATAACGAGAAATAATTTCACTTAACTTTGCTGAGCCAGTTATTTTTCTCTATTAGTAGAGTTTTGCTTGAAGCTACCATGAAATTTTGAATTGTTCAAAGCTTTTTTTCTTGATTGCTGAAAAATTACTTTTGTTCTAAGAATTGCCAAGAATACAAAAGTAACATTAATTGTTCCCAGAAGGCTCTACAACTTATTTTAATTTTATTTTACAGGTACTTAAAAAGACAGCATTATTTGATATTAAGCATTTACCTTTTGTATTCCTAAGATGCTGATTCAACAGTAAGATTGAATGAGGAAATATTAAATTGCATATGTATGCAAGTATTCAGCTTAATCCATTCAGACATCAAGACCAAAAATACAGTAAAACTGTAGTTAAAATGGAAATGGCCTTGAGAATATAAGGATAGGAAGATCCATTTATTTAAAGTCTTTTGTAATAAAAATGTTTACTGCTATTTAGATAAAATGCTTGAATTCATCTAAGCATTATTAAACTAATGCTTTTATTTGTTTATCTTGAAGTAGCATTCTACATAAACAGTAAAATTAAAACATAGGTCTTGGTGACAAATCATTGTGTGACTATTTACATTGAAATTCTAGAATATATTACTTCTGTTAAATATTTACAGATCCTCCTGTTTCTTAGAGGGAATGAATTGTATGTGTACCTGCTGTGACAATAAAATAAGTAAAAGTGCATGGTTTGATTTGAATATTGTTGTCATTTACAAAAAGGCAATATACAAATTTAAATGTCTTTGTTGTGGTCAGGAAATGACACTTTCTTTATTAGCACTTGGAAAAAAATTATGCTCTATAACAATCTTGTTTTCATGTATTTGCTATATCAATAATTTACTTTTTTCTAGAAATTTGTCAGGGAACATTTTTTCAAGTCTCATGAATGGACTCTTCTCTGAGCTGCTAGCTCTGAAAGCTCTGTAAGTATGATTCCTTTTCTTCTGAAAGAGTCAAGAAGAACATTGCAATTAACATAGCATAGTTGAATTCAAATTATTTCTATCAATGTATTAGAAACATAAAATATACAGTATTTTGTTACCATTATTTTGTGTCTGTGCTGAGAACTTGACGCAGCTCCTGACAAACCCACACTGGCAATCCTGAATGGCATCCATATTGATTCTATTCTACTTTATGAATTTACATCTTTCCATGTTTGTATGCATTACACTGTGTGATAGCTGAATGTGTAAAAGCTCTCGTGTTAAAAACTTTGTCTGGAACTATAATGACAATTCTTGGCTATTTATATTAAATGCACCTCTCTGAGATTTAAAAGTGTATGTTGAGTGTTTCCATGATTAATTATCTACTTAAAGGAGTTTTAGTAAGTAAATGTATGTTGCGGTGTGGCTTTTAATAGTACCACCTACTCACATATAAGTCAGTAATCAGAAATACTGTTCTCAAAAATTCCTTGCATAATGTTTTGAAAGATAGTAGGAGTGTGGGACACTGTGCATTATTTGTCTCAGGGTATCTGTATAATTACTTATACATCTATGTAGGTTTGACTTTAGAATTTGATAATCTGCATTTAAAAGACATTGAAAAAAGTTTGTTTATGAGAATTGCGTGCACGCGAGCTGTGTTCTTCCTTTGCTCTTCTAGGCATTTCAACACCGATTCACTCATTTGTGACTGTAATCTGAAATGGGTCTTACAATGGGCTAGAAATGCTTCAGTCCGAATTGCAGAGGAAACAGTGTGTGCTTACCCCAGTGCTTTACAAGGACTGTCATTTCGTAACCTGAAGGAAAACCAACTGATATGTGGTGAGTTGTAATGCTGTTTAACATCACCAATTGGAGTGGATTTGAGAGAAAAATGTTTTATAGTAGTATTGCCCAAAAAAGTATTAATAACTCTGGCTTTCTTGTAGCAACAAGAAATTTAGGTATAATGTGCAGAAAATACAACTAAGATTAAAATAGAGTGGAAGTGCAACTTGCTTATTTCATCTAAAGCTGTGTGTATATTGAGAGAACACCACTGTCCTGTCTATATATTAGGTAACATATATTCATGACTTGAAATATTAATACATAATGGTAGCCCTACATTGCATATTGCATGAAACTGAGGTTTCCTTGAGGGATTTAGTGAATGTTGCTTTTTAAGTTGTATCTCGGACACAAATGTCAGATTTTGTTCTTTAGTTTTTCATTTTGTAAACCTGTTCTATACACTTCAGCATCACTTTCTGAGGATGAATAGGATTTCTAGAGTGAGCATTAGTTAGGCAAATGGTAGCAAACATGATGGATACAATGTGAGGAAGAAAACAAAAAATACAGACGAGTAAAGAAAATTCATCTCTGGCTGAACATTGTATAGCATAGGACAGAGAAACATCATGAATTTATAAGTTTCACTGCATAGAAAATATTCCTCCCTGTAACTGTGCTGGTGGGTTCCATAATATTATTTGTCGCATACTTCCTTAATCACAGAATCTTTGGATCTTTGACTTTCTTAATGACAGAAAGTTGCTGGGGTGGTGACTTTGCTAATGCCTTGTGGAAATAAAAGAGAAGTCACACTTTTATTCCCATAACCACCAAAGGAATGATCTGTGTTACTAACACTTTTCTAGCAGAATGGAGATCAGGGTCAACTGGAGTCATAACAAAAGAAGTGGTTTTAACAATGGCCAATAGAAACATTTACAAGTTGTGAGAGATGTAAAAAGCTGTGAACCATAGGTCATTCCGTGGCTGAATTGTTAAGGAAGTACACATACCCAGCTAGAAAGAAATAAGGAATGAGTGAAAGGGTGAGAAGTTTCCAGTAGCCTGCATTAGTGATCATTTGAAAGTCTGCAATTCCTCCCAAATACCAAGCCACCACTTTATAGAGACCCAGCATGGGCATCTTCATGGAGATCCATTTCCCAGCAGGAAAAGTGCTGCTCCTGAAAATACTGGAACGATCAGAAGAACCAATTAAGGGCTGCTAATTGGTATTTCCAGGTTGCCAATGAATATGAGCCTGCGAATTTTACAGATGAAATGAAACAGCAGTTTCTCAGAATGTCATACTTTAATTCCTAATAGAACTCCCTAGCACACCTCTGATACAGAATTTATAATACTCATCTAGCTCTTACCACTATTTATTACCTCCAGTACACTTGACAGGATTTGTAATGACTGCCAATAACTTGACACCACTTTTAATATCCGTAGAGAGCTTCCTGTTGATTATATGTGCCGAGTATTCCACAGCTCTGTAGTGCCTGCCAGGTGCTTCATGGTGCTCATAATGTCTGTTGAGCAGCTCATGGTGCCCACAACAGTAAGCAATTTCATAGTCAGTAGATTAATGTGAACCTAGGCGTAATAGAAGCCTCTCTGGGACTAAAATAATAACAACTATTGGGAATGTTTACTGAGTAATGTGTGTTGAAATATGCGTACAGCTAATCAGATGAAGCGTATCTTAAAGAATACGTTAAGAAGTGGTTTATAGATTGAAAAGTGCTCATGAACATCTTCCATACTGCCAAAAGTTTAAACTTAAATTTACTGATCTTTCTTCTATATGCTAGAAGAGCTCATGAGGTATCACTGTCACAGGATGAAAAAAAAAAAAAAAAATTGAAAGGGAAAAAAATTAGAAGGGAAAAGGCAAAAATCTTCACAGGGGAGAATGAACCAAAAAGTCAGAATATGTGACAGGGAATGAAGGAGCAACTAGACAGTAAGAATTTCTGAATAGCTACAGGGGGTAGTTTGCCATGAGCTTTTTACATCTGTTTTGCATTTTTATGAGAGATGAAATCATCTTTCAAATTTCTTCCTGGCAAATCCTTCTCATACGTCCGATAACTGAAGGTAGCCAAAGAAGGCACCCATTCAGCGGTTAGAAAAGTGCTTTGGGGATTTTTATAAAAGTTAATCTAAGTAATGGCACAGTTTGGAATTCAGGAGAATCTACTTCCATATTTCATTAACAGCATGTAAGAACTACTTAAATCTTCTTTAACAAAAATCTCAAACTCTCAGAAATGTGCCATAAAGCAATTTTTGACAGGGTTGGAAATAAAGCTGAAAAGTTGTTTGATGATAAAAGATAGTTTTTTAGTCTTGTACTTAAACATGAGGGACTGCAGTGAGTTCATAACAGTATGAACAGAATATAGTTCTGAAAAACGATTATGAAATTGGCTTCATGTGGTGCCTTGTTACTGTTTCTCCATGACTCCAAATAAAACTTACTCAATTTACAGGAGGAAAATTACATCTTCATGAATACCTGAATGCAGTGCTCTAAATTCCACCTGAGCTCTGAGAGTATTCTGTGATTTTTTTTTCTTGTGCTCATCATCATCAGAGTTGGATTCCGTAGGCCATGTTTTTCACTCATTGAAGACTTGTATGAGTTTCTGTCTTAATGGGATTACAGAAGATAGCTCTTAAAGGGAGTTTAACTATTCACACAGATGAGGAAAATACTAGACTTTATTTTCTGTCTCAGTTACATTGATACTGTTGAGCTAACAGTTCCAAGTAGTAAAAGTTCATTTGTTCTGCAAATTACAACTGTCAATGTAATGCAGAACACTGATGTTTGAAAAAGTACTGACTTCCTGTCTCTGTATGTTAGATTTTGTTTAAAGTTTAGAAAATAGTTGACAAAACACCAGTTCTGCTTCTCATGTAGGTCTTCTACAAATTAATGTAGTGCATTTTACTTGTAGGTTTTTTCTACAATTGGAGTCATTCTATCACCTTTTCTCACAAAAAAAAACAAAAAACAAAAAACAAACAAAAAAACTTAAGTAAAATATATCTCTATATTTAAGAAATATGTTGAATGCATTTTGATACAGTAAAACATTGTCTTGCAATTTCTGTGCATCAAGTGAAAAATAAAGCGCACATATTCAGTTCTTAATATCAATAGCTTTTCAGGTTTATCCTAATCTTTGCCAACATATTGTTGTCTTGACTATTTACAAAGCAGGTAAGTTAAATGAACTTGATCATAGGTTTATAGAATGGTTTGGGCTGAGATGAGCTTTAAAGGCAATCTAGTTGCAACAACACTACCATGAGCAGGAGCACCTCTCACTAGACCAGGTTGACCAAAGGTCCATCTAACTTGGCCCTGAACACTTCAGAAATGGGGCGTATTTGGCCAACCTGTTCCAGTGCCTCACCACCCTTACAGTAAAGAATTTCTACCTAATATCTAACATAAATCTCACCCCTTTTAGTTTAAAACCATTACCTATTTCTACATTCTCTGATCAAGCTTCTTCCCATCATTCCTGTAGGCCGCCTCTTGGTACTGGAGAGAATCACCTCCCTTGATCTGCTAGGTATTTTGATGCAGCCCAGGATATTATTGACTAAATGCAGTATCTTGTTAGTTCTCAGGAAGTTTAAGTGTAGAGTTGTCTAGATTTTTTTCAGAAGTCATGTTGCTCTAATGGACTAGATGGTTTGATACATATACATCCACATCACTACATCATAGCATTTTCGGGCAAACATTTTATTGAATTGCTTCAGCAATATATTGTAGGACAAAGCTTACAAGAAGATCTAAGATACAGCATGATTTATTAGCCTATACTGCATGCATGATTGAAAAAGGAAACAAATATAATCTCAAATATTATGTACGTTCATTTTGAGATATACTCTCAGGGGAAAATATGATGGAAAACAGTACGTGTAAAACACAGAGTAAGGGCTAACATTGCAACTGAGTCACTTTCTTTTATTAACATGGATGAGACAGCATTTGTCTTAATTCTCATCTACCTTCCCAGGGGTAGGTTGGCATCCCTGGGTTCAGGAGCCTTTTTTTCAGATGCCATGGGTATTCAGAAACTGTTTTTGAATTCTGATAGTTCTCAGAGTGCTCCATGTTCATAAAATTCAAATGTAGAGCATTTCACTCAACTTAGAGGGATCAGTACAGTGTGCTGCTTTGAAAGTATGCATTATGAAAAAATGTGTATTCTACCTATAGTAGAGTGCCCTTTGGTTGCAGTGAATAGAATCATAACTGTATACACTAAACTTAAATCTTGAATACTCAAATAGGACTTTCACTATGGTTAACAGGGAATGGGTATTCCAAATTCAGAATTGTTTTATCTATTTGGGATCTTTATGATTCAGATTCTAGCATGCCTGAGGGCTTTGTCTACTGAGAAAAGTGTTAACAAAGAAAAAGATAAAAATCCGTAATACTGAGAATAGAGGTGAGACAGAGTGGAAGATAGCTGCAAGTTGTGAATTTCCAAGAGTTTGAATTACTACTCAGTCTCTGAATTCTGTAAAGTACCTTAGCTTAAAATGTTATCTCAGTTATTGTGAGTCATAAAATATGATTGATGTACTTTTTTTGCATAGTAGACTCCCTAATTATGCAGGATACTTCTAGGGGAGGGATACAACTCAAAGGGATACAATCATTTTGCTTGTGTTCTGTTTCTCGGTTCAGTAAGAGTTTTGTGCGAAAGATAAATAAGATGTTGAGTATATTGAGTGGGGGGAGGATACAGTTGTTAGGGCATTGTTTGTACTTAAACAGCTCCTTATGTTTTGTAGCTTTTCTCACTTCACTGAGAATTCATCCTCGGAAGGAGCAGAGTCAGGTTAAAATATAAGTGCTTTCTACTTGGATGCCCTGTACCTGCTCACTTTGAAACTGGCAGAAAGGGAGGGGGAGGGGGGGCGGGGAGGAAGTGCACATTTTTATTCTTTAAGTACTTTTCCAACGTGTGCTCTTAGAACTTTCTTGACCATTTTAACTTCTTACAATGAAATTTCTTACATCTAGTCTGTATTTCTCAGACTTGAATATCATCAAAACATGAAGCCATATTTCTCTTAGACCATATACAGCTCCCTGGTATATTTTCGTAAATATCTTTTTTTTTCTTCAGTCTTGCCTAAGATACCACAAGAAGTCCAAAGATTCAAGACCTTTTAGATCAATTACAGCAATGCCAGTGGGGGAAAAAGTAAACATTTTCCTTTAGATACATACTGTATAAAGCACTTTCTTTTTTCCTTAAGATACAGTGTGGCTTTAACTGCTTTCTCAGCAGTGGTGAGAAACAGTTGAATACCAATGTTCTATAACCTATGAATGTTGAAATATCCTTAGAATTTTACCTGATGTGCTTGCACATCATTTTCCCTTCATCCCTAACAAAGTCTGCTTCCTCAGTGTAATGGGAAGAATTTTGAAAGTGACATGTGCTTTTAAAATGTCAAAAATAGAAATTAGGAAATTTTATTTTTGAATGGGTACTTTTTCAGCATTTGAATTTAAGCCTGAAATCAAGAGAATGCATTTAAGCCTCATTCTGCATCAGCTTTTAGGAATGGCCAAAATCTCAGCACCAGGGATGCTGAGAGAAAAATGAGATTTGAAATTACTTTTTCAGATGGTGGCAAAAATATATTATCTACATTGCCACAGGAGTCTTAACATAATCGTGTTTATCTGTATGTAGATTGTTTTTAGAAGTCTTCTTTCCCACATGGATTATATTGAATAACCAAATACTGGCTGAGTGTTAACAAGGTATGTTTCTTCATTTGTTCCTCTCAGTGTACACAAAACATCTTTTTGGCATCGTTTGTTATTTACTTAAACTTAGGAGATAGGTTTGCGATTGTTTCACCCATTTCTTTCTTCATTTACACGCCATTCTAACTAGATTAAGACAATGTAAATATTGAACTGTGGATTTTATTCAGTATATAGTAACTGCCTAAACTAGAAATCTCAAGTACAAAGAATGATGGATTAATTATCGAGATTTAGAACCCAATCCTGCAGTTTCTTGACAGCCTGCAGATAGCCTTGCTGCATTCATGCAAAGCATCATTCTCTTCAAGAGTGTGCAGGATCAAGACCTCAGCTCCAATTATGCAGGGAGTGCCTAATCATATGAACAGGTTTAATGATTTTTAAATAGGAATACGCGCATTATTAACCTTTCACAGGATTAGGTTTTGCTAGATATAGATAATGCTACAATTATAGTTAAATCCTCTTACAATTCTATTCTGCAGTGTTAGGATTTTCTTTAATAAGAAAATATGGATAGTAATAATCTGTCTATAAATCAAATACCATGATCATAAATTTTCAATCTTTTGAAGGCTGATGTGGTAGATTAATGTTCTTTCTAAGGTAAGTGAACCATTTTATGTATCAAAGTTCTCAATGGATAACCATTAGGTAGCATGAAACCAATAAAGCTCTAACCTTTTGGCTCCAAACTGCAGATTTCTCGTCTAAAAGTGATCATTCTCAAACTGGGGGAAAAAATAAGTACTTTAAATTTAATATTAGACATTATTACCTAATTTGGTGATAATTTAGAACACTGCTGCAAAGATGAATAGTATTTAAAAATACAAAATATAAATAATAGAAGCATTACAAGATCTTTTTTTTTTTTTTTTTTTTTTGCATCTCTACTCATATATGAAAATGTAGTTCAGTAGCATCCTTCACCACAGAAATCCTTCTGATACAGATGCTGGAAATGTATATAAATTGTTTCTTTCCCTAGCTTGCTCTTAAATTATATCAGTGTTTATTGATGTACACTTCTGTCTGATTTTCTACATTTTCTTTGCTGCCTTGTTCCAAAAAGCAAGTGAAACACTGAATGGAAAATGTAACTAAAAGGTATTGAGGAGAATATTAGTGAAATAAACCTTTTCCAGACTTCTAAACTCACAGAGGGGTCACCAGACAGGCCATCTTCAAAACATAGTTGCTTTTGAACAAACAAGTGGTAAGACAACTGGCCTTGGAGCAGAAATATATGTTATTGAATCTTCATAAGGCAACATATAGATTAAAACATAGGGTTTAATTCTACCATAGTGATTTCTAGATAAAAAGATACAAATCTCTGTCAAATCCATGTTAACACTGTCCATTTAACAGCACTGATTGCAGTTTGTTATAATTAATCTTATTTCTTTTCATAGAAAATTTCCATATAAAGCAACCATCCTTACATCCTATGTTATAGTTAAGAAGAATGTATTCTGCTGATATTTCACATTTTCGTAGCACTTTCCATGTATGTCACTTCTCTAAAACATATAAAGATGCCCATAGAGAGCTGTGATTACTGGCACCATCATCTGTGCTGAGAGGAGTTTGGAAATGAAAATCTTCATACCATGACTGTGGCAAGTCCTTCAACATAACTGTTGCATCTTGTGTGATTTTTACCTATCACTGTTGTCCAGCAGTCTTGAAAGATACAGGGGTACTCATGCTGCCTGATGGACTGTATACAATTAGGGACGATCACTGCTGTTCTTGGGACATTTCTGCTGCTTCCTCGGTCTAAGTAATGATAAGAAAATGGAGAGAAAGTGGTGAGTGGTGCTTAAGGTTTGAAAAGATGAATGCTACCACTGCAATTCCTGGACAGATAAAGGTAATCAATGTATTTTGTAGAGCTAAGTGCGTTATCACTGCCTCCACTCAGCCATTTTTACTAACTGCAAGGTGCAATGAATGTACATAGCTGCCAGCTTGCTTGCCATGAGGACAATTTGAGTAATCAAAATTAGCTTTCTAGCAATGACTTCTGACTCTTGCCAGTGGAGGAATTTGTGTTGATGAATCTTTCAATGCCGTAGTTGCCAATATGTCGCAGTCTTCAAGTTTTAGGTTGTGACACACATTTAAATGTTTCAACTTTTCCCCAGCATGCAAAGGAGAAGGCTTCTTGGATGAATTAAAAATAAGGAACTGAAAAATGGCAGCAATTGTATTTGACAAGGAAGATATTAATGATGAGAAGAACTCTGCCGTTCTTGTAAATTTCTGCTAGGTGTGCCAACACAAGACATGGGCTTCATTTTGAATGCACACAGATAACATTTTTGATTAGTTGATTAATTGGACCGTAATCTTGAATTTCCTTGTGGAAACTTTTCAAGTAGCTGCTGCCATTTTACATATTAATGTTACATTTGGCACTTTTATTATATGCTATTAAGTGAAACCTGCTACCTCTCTATTTCTACCTATGAAGTAAATCACTGCTATCATCAGCAAGTAAGAGTGTTTTTCCACTGCTCTCTCATTTGAAATGCTTGTAATGGACACACCACCTATCAGTCCCTAGACCAAGTGCCAAACTGATAATTTATTTTCACAAGGGCTTATCAATCTGGGGTAAAGTTGTGTAGAGACAGGTGGGTTGCATGGCTGGACTTGTCACCCACCTGCTGAGTGCTGGCTGAAACCTTCATGACTTGCTAAGTCATGCTAAGCACGGAATTTGAATCACACATTTTTTGGATCAACCTGCCTTAGGTTTTATGCAGGTATAACTTCTTTTAATTAAGTTTGAGAAGTTTTGAAATGCAAGTACTTCTCCGTGAGGCTGTCATCCTCAATGCTATGAGTGTAGCCCTTCTTGGCGTGACTTTTAATCTTCTGTTCTGCTGATATGAGGTGTATTTATGAGGTGAGCTAACGGTTCACTGCAGGACCAGCAGCAGTGAACTGTGACAGCCTGGACTCACTGTAGCTAACTCTGGATGAATCCTGGGACTGCTGCATCTGTTCAGGTTCCTGCAGCAGCATCTGTGTTCATAACAGTGCCCCAGTCCACTGACTGCCATGCATGCTCAAAAGATGGTAGACTCTTTTTTTCTCTTTTTCTCATTGATGAATTAATAGAATTTCATGGGAATAAACTGTAATGTAAAACATGTAACTGAAAATAAAACAGTATTCTTGTGGGAAGTCTTCTTAGGTAAGTAGCTGTTGGGTTTTTTTTTTCCAACTATTTTAGCATTTCATTGTAGCACTTAGCATTGTAAACTAAATTAAGATAAGATTTAATTCTGAGATGCTGCAAAAAATGCATCTTTATGTAGTAGTTGGCAACGTTGCCCATGGCAGGGGTTTTGGAGCTTAGTGATCTTGAAGTTCCCATTCCAAACTAAGCCATTCTATGATTCCTGCCTGGAAAACATGTATGTACGTAGGTGGAAGGGACCAATAGAATGGTGTGGAATGTGCCTTGCCTAGCCAGCTTTATGAAGTTGGTGGGCATAAGAAACTGTTGTACAAATGTGAGCTCTGCTTGTTTTCTGCGGTGAGTTATGCATGAATATGGATCAAAGCCTTCTTGTCCCAAGCCGAGAAGACTTATTTAGTTGTGTTTAATACATGTTGGCATATGTATTTTCTTCATATGAATTTAAAACTGAAACCAGGCAAAACTTTTATTAAAACTGAAGCTTGGCTCCAGTTATTTATTCATTCCTGACTTCTTTGGCATATGGGATGGTCCTGTGGCATTCTGCACCAAAACCTGCAATACGGAATTGGCATTTATGTACTGGCACCTCTCCTTTTTGGCAGAACTGGCCTTCAGAGCAATTAAAATAATTCTGTTGCTTTGGGGTTTTTTCTCAGTTCTGTTCAATAAATATCAACAGATGTAATTTGCTTCGTCAGCAACTCAAATTTTTAAATAATGTTTATCGGTTTGTTTTTCTTCATTTTCATCTGTCCTTTTTATTGGACCTGTTCTTTCATTTTGTCCTCACTTCCAGCTTCTCCCTACTGTGCTTTCCATGCACATTGCTTTCCCACTGAGATTGTATACAAATATTAGAGCTCTAACTCTCACTTTTGTCAGCAGGATGTGCTGCACTCTGTAGGCGTGCTCCATTCAAATAAAAAGCCCATTGGCAATACAACAAATCAAGTGATTAACAAGAAACAAAATGCCAACCTTTTCTCTTTTCTCTCGTTCCAAATGCTCACAGTGCACTGTAGCAAACTGATTTCCTACCGAGAGACAGAAGTCAATGGTATATCCTGGCATATGTGAATTGTGATATCACATAGATGTGGAGGCAGCCTGGAGAGACTGTGGAATTTCCTATTTCTTAGCATGTAAATGCTGCCAGTATGGACAAAGCCAGTTAATGAAGGCCACAAAATGTATAGCATAAAACAGTGCACTGAATGCTCTAGTGTGGTAACCAGGATGGTTGCTCTTAGGAGCTGTTTAGCTTTGCGGGCTGTTCTATATACAGGAGAAAATGCAACATACCTTGAGGTGGGACGTGGGTTTCATTTTCTGTGCTCATGTCTCCACTATCTTGTGTTGGTTATTCTGGTTAATGACCAGCCAATTTTCTGTAGTTTTGATGTAGTCCTATTGCATGAGCCAGCTTTTGAGTTTTCATAATTTTTTGATCATTAAACCAGGAAACAGTTTCCATTCACTGTAGGTGAATATTCAAATGTGATCATATAGTGTAACCAAAGTGCAGATTAGAGATGCATTGTACATCTCCATTGTATCTGTGGAAATGTTTGTCTTGCATATGTATCCAGTAATAGCAGTGATCCCCTCACTTTCCATATTTTCAAACAATGAACAGAAAAGGACGAAATTATAAGGAAAATCAAAGTATTATTAAAATCTCAAAATGTGAACTGAAAGGAAAAAAGCATGAAGTATTTGAAGTGTGTGCATCATAAATTGTTCTATAAAGTTACTAAAGGAACACACATTGGAACATATCCTTAGAGCTTTGGTATAGCTTGTTACCTTTCTGTTTTAGCTAATGGTTATTAAAATTATTTTCTTTTTCAAGTTTCTATATATTATTGGGACACCGAATGAGTAAAAATGTGCACAGATATAGTCTCTATGAGAAGTATTCTTAGGTAATGTTCAGTTTCAGTGGTATCTGTGCAACCTGATTCCTCTTCCGTGTGCCTTCAGTGCTCTAGTCTAGAGCTAATCTGAAATGCAAGATGTGATAGCATAAAGAATAGGGCCTTCAGTCAACAAAAACCTTTTCTGCTGAGGAATGAGAGAAAGAAAAAGGTGTAATTACTGTAATGATGGGTTAGACCTTTAGATTCATGCTGCAATCAGTGATTCCTGTGGTGCTCTGCTGCAATCACGGTTCAGTGCTGACTGGAGAGACAAGACAGGTGAAGACTGTAAAACACTTCAGCAGCCGTTGGTCTAAATGCCCATAGGAGATTCACACCTCTCATTTGCTGTTGGTGCTGACTCCAGATTTGAGGGCAGCAGAGTGGATCATCTTGGAAGGAGAATCTTGGAAAAATTAATTAAAGAAAACTCCATAAATTAATCCTTTCCCTCCAAAAAACAACAGCAAAACAAACAACAACAACAACAACAACAAAACAGCAAAAAACAATAGAAAACTGCAAATTATTTTAAATCTTATGAGACAGTTGTATCTGTATTTACATATACATAATAGCCTCAGAGTTTACAGATATTTAGTTGGCATTAATCTCCTAATCAAAGAGAAAATTTCTGTTGCAGAAACTGTTATATTTAAAAACTGCTGTCAAATCAATGCCAAAATCATTCCAAATACTTTGAGAATCTCTGCCTTTCTTACTTTATCCTCACTGATGCCTGAGAATTTATGTACAGCATTCGTAAATACTTTTATTTTAATGATGAATTTAAAGGCTTGTAGAATTATGGATTTAAAATAAGTATGTATTTCCAACAGATGCTGATGAAACTATGCAATCATTTTATAGCCATTCAGGATAAAGGGTATTGGCCCTAATCCCGAAGCTCGTATTTGTGCAATTAATCCTCGTCTTTGTGAGCTGTCTCTGAAGTCAACTGGAACTTTTGCATGAGTAATAGTTGTGGAATCAGCCTTAGTCATTTAAGTGATGATTACCCCTTTAGAATAACTGAAGATTAACTCTGGCAATCATTTTTTGATAGACATGCAGATGTTTTGTAGAAGTATTCAAATGCACCTTCCATCCATAGAAATTGTATGAGTTTTACTTTGAAAGTGAGCTTTCAGCATTATTTGTGCAAACCAAGTATGTACATTCCAAAAGGATTCAGGCGGTCAGAAAGACATTCTATCCTAATGATTAGTCGAAGCATGTTATCTTCACTTTGCATCTTTGTTGGTACTTGTATAATTTGTAAGGAAAGAGCAGATGAGTAGATCACTGATATCATTGATGTTAATAATTTTCTTCGTTTTGATACACTGCAGTGAAAAAAGAGAAGTTTCATTTGCTTCTGTTAATTTTGAAAATCTGCATAGGACAGTTCATTCATACTCCATTTCTGAGTTTGGTCTGACTCCCAGGGCTGAGCAAGAGAAGTGATAACCAGCTATAATGGCAGAGATAAATTTGCAGCTAGTGTTATATGACATCCCTGCATCAGGCAACTTATGTAATTTGACTTAAGATATGCTGATAAGATAGTCTGCATTATTACTGTTTTGTAGCCTCATAACACAATGTGACACTCAATACTTGAGAGAAAAACTTATGTTTGACATAATACAATATTGTCAAATTAAAAATGAGAGATGTATTAATGACAAGTATTTGATTCCTGTGAGTTCTGTATACTGCTGTTGTAGTTATGACAGTGTTTAATTTTCTGGACTCTATTTTCATTTTCTTTGGTTTGGGATATTTGAATGTAACCAGGATAAACAGATCATTCAGTTAATTTATGACTGCAGACAATAACTTTTGCTTATTATTCTATACTTGACTTCATAATAAAGATTGTAGTGTTTTGGAGACAGGGGTAGTCTCAGTCTTCAAGTAAAAATGTCTAATGTAGATCACCAAGCCTGTAACTGTTATGAATGTAGTAATCTGGTTTACTTTCTCTTCTTTTATTTAGGAGTCCAACATCATATAAAAATATTAAGTATGTTTTGAGAAAATTGTAGTAATGTATCCATACAGACAAAAGTAGATCTATGCGAAATAAAGAGTGATATCTGAAGCATGCCCTTTATAGTCAGAGCAGGCTTACAACATTTTAGTAGATAGCAGTCAGTCCCTTAATCCTCTGTGTGCTGCTGCCAGGCAGCAATATCACAAATTCAGTCATGCACAAATCCTGCGTATTATGCTGGCCAGCATTCCTGCTCTATAAAAAAGTGAAATGATCCCTCTCGCTGTTTATTCAAAGTAGGTGATGAACATGCTATTTAACATTTAAATGCCCTCAAAGTATTGGGAGCCCAAAGCTATATTTATAAATGCAACATCTCATGATTTGACTGTTCCAAAGACAATATATGAATGATATAAAGAAGTGTGTTAGAGTGGGTTGCTGAGTAAAGGAGGATGCTATGAGTTGTCTACAATTTTTAGCAGCGGTAGTACCAGTAATTATGGCTTGCATTCTGGTTAAGTACATATGTATATATGTTACGGGAAACAGAGGATTTTAAGCAGGAAGTTGAAGATAAGATTGTATGCAGTGAAATGGAAAAAAAAAAAAAAAGGTTAAAGTATTTGTTGGGAAAATAGATGGTTGAGATAGTCACTAGTGGTGGAAATGTGAAAGGGTGACCTTTCAACTGACAGTCCTGTAGGCTGGATAGATATTGATGGTGAGACATCTTTAAATGAAATAAGAAGAAAAACAAGGGGGAAGAAGGCATAGCTTAAAAATTCACTTTTCTCATCAAGTTAGAGGGGTTTCCAAGATGCAGAACTGTAGGCAGGTATTGTGGCTAAGATCAGGTTGCAGCAATGTGGTTAAAAAGTCACCCAGGCTCATTCAATTCTTTTGGTATTGTAGGCTGAAGTGAAAATGTTATATTTTAGGAATGATCATGCAGGTTCTTCATAGTAGCATCTTCCACAAGCACGTATGTGGGTCCTTAGCATTTTTATTGCCACTAGAATTTTTACATGATGATAACGGAATATCAGAGGGGATAATTTTCCTGTTTAAAGTGTCTGTATCAGAAAAAGAGAAGATATGGTTTTCCTTTATTCCTTATTATCCTATAAAACATGATCTAGTATTGTTTCTTTAGTTGTGGACTGTCTGTTTCAATACCTTTCCTAGAATGCGCCTTTTCAATGATCTGCTGTCAATTTAAAGAAATCATATTAATTGAACGAAGCATACAAAATATTTTACACAAATAGATTCTTTGAGAATCTGGTAGTAAAAAATGAAAGAAAGAAGTACAATTTAGAAATTCATTATTAAGGGATGTAGCCTTCAGTTCCTATTAAGGCTGTAAAATTAATAGACTACCAGTAGTCTCAAAAATGCATATGCCTTCCAAACTTATAGTGCTCTTTATTTTTTTAATTGACCTTACGAATTTGGGTACATGATGATAGCAGTTGTTTTTCATAAGACTCTGATTAGAATAAGAACATGCAATATTCTGAGAGTATTTCTGGGGGAAAGACGGGAGAGAAAATTCAGGAAAAAAAGGTGATGAAAATTACTGTACTATCAAATAGTAAAAAAAGAGATTTAGATAAATATTTAATCTTGATTTAAACATCTAGAGAATGAAGATGACTTGTGGAAGAGGCAGAAGGAAGAAGGGACAATGAAATAAGAAATAATGAAGGTTGAACTTGAGAGCAAAGTTTACCATCTGTTATTAGCCTTATCATTATCCAAATCCCAGGTACATGAGATAGTTTAGGTTCTCTGGAGTGGCTGAATTTTTCAGTGGCAATTTCATCCTCTGACAGTGAAGTGTCTTGTAAATGTTAATTGTGCCTCAATTGATAGGTGTATCTTTTTCTTTAATCAGAAGACTGGTTTTTTTTCTCGGTATAGCTCTGCAGTAAAGATTTTGCTTTGAGGAGAAAGTGAGACTGGAGGATCTCAAGATGTCCTTTCCAATCTCAACTGTTCTGTGAACTATTCTGTGGAACATATTTTCTGTAGACAATCTAGTAATCCTGTAATCATTGATCTCATGTTAATGAAAGATCTGATTCCTAGGATTGTCATCATCATCGGAGTTATGTATTTTATATTAGTATATTTTATATTAGTACTTTAATAAGATTTAGAAAGCTAGAATTGTATACAATTAGTCCACTTTATTCAGAAGAGGAAAAAATAATTTTGAGAGTTTTTTTCTC
>PPHD01005374.1:0-23811 GCA_002909625.1 Bambusicola thoracicus | reverse complement strand
TCTTTTTCAGTTAAAGGAATATAAAAATGGAGATAAAGGAAGCTTACTTTAAAGCACCTTTCTATCGCACCTATCCTTGCTGGAGAACTTTGTCTCCTCCTTAATGTCAAATAATAAGAGTGAAGACTCGTGTTTTGATCAAGCTGTGTCAGAATGAAGAGTTCAAAACCAAAATTTGTGTCTTAGTGTCTTCTGAGCTCAGCTTTAAAGACAGGCTTTTGGTTTCCTCATTATTTTTTGCCTGCTGCTCACAAAGGGATGACCGCCAGATTCACCAGCAATGTGTTAGCATGCCAGCTGGGTTGACTCCACAGGGCCAGCAGCCACCCACATCAGCATCAACACTTAGATCAGCGGAAGTAGATCTCGATCTGCTCTATTTTCATCCCAGATCTAGAGGAGGAACAAAATGTGTTTGGACATGTCTTACTGACTGTGTGGGGTCTGCCCAGCTGCCATGCTACACAAGTCAGGGACCAATGCCATGCTACACGAGTCAGGGACTCTGTAGACCTTGCTGGCTTCAGAGAAGGGCATGTGAATGGGAAGTCAACCATATCTGCGTACTTCTGGTCAAAACGTGGTCTGGGAATGCTTTATGACAGGGACTGCACGGGTGAGGAAATGCTCACACTGAAAGAGGAATACATCCAGGAGGAGGAACAGTTTAGATGGAAATCTGCCAATCCTTTTAATGCAGCATCTATATCACACTTCTTATCGACACATCTCAAAGAGCTTCCCTGCCTTTGATTCCAGATCATCATTTTTTCACACCTTGCTATCTGTGCTCCTGTAAAGGATTGTCTGCACTGTGATAATTTCAAAACAGACTGTTTTCAAAGGCTTAGACTGAAGAGCAGCAGAGCTCCTTCTAAGATACACAGAAATACAACACTTGGAGTTATTAAAACCTGGAAGATGGCAATAAATAGTGATGTGAAATAAGCAAATGGCAATTAACAACAACCTGCTAGTAGCTTAGGATACTGGGCAAAGCATGATGAACTTGCAATCAATTAAAGACAGTGAACAAGATATCTGTTAAGAGTCAGCCAGCCAGCACAATCAATCAACAGCAATGCAGAATTGTGGGAATAATACTAATAGCAGGCAGGTAACACATGCACTGATATCTTGGTAGGATGCTCCTTGGAAGACCACAGACCTGCATGTGTTTGTAAGCCTGGGATGCAGAAGGAGAGGAAGTGTGCCAACAGGGCACTTCTGTACATCAAAGAGGTGTAAAAGCGTGCTGGTTGTCAGAGTCCCGGTAGAAGTCCTGTATCAGATTTCAAATGCTCTTTGAATTCGTACCACACCTTAAGGAGGAAGATAGAGGTGCCCATAAAGTTGTCTCCTTTCAGAAGATATTGTCAGGGGAGAGGCTGGAGTGCTTTGTAATAGATGGGTAGCTCTGATAAATGGTTGAGTTGTGGCTCCAATTTAGACTGCCCTCCACCACCATCCCAGTACTTCTGCAGGGAATGGCAACTACCTTTTTTGCTACTCTTGTGAGCAGCAGTGTTCAGATATTTCATATGAAATCAATGGAACTGACACCAGCCAAGAAAGGGCTATTGAATCACTCCCCTGCTGCTTCCCTAAAAGCGCTGCCACTCATTCTCCAGGACTCCTTTTGGGTTTGGATCTAAGACACACTTGTGACACACAGGAAGGACATAATTAGTCTGAGAAGAAATACCTGTTGTTCAAGGTGAAACATAGCACATCATTAATATAAGAATTACAAAATCACCTGCAGAGATTCTTTTTAGTCATAGATTTTTACCCAGAGAGTTTGACCTGAGCGCCTATCACAAGTCTCTGAGACAAGCAGTGGCAACCTCTCCCACTTTAGCTGTAGTTTGTAACGCCTCTGGATTCCTGCCACAGTACCAGAAGTGTGCTAGGTGCCATATGTGTCTGCTGTGCTACCTCCCAAAATGTGTCAAAAAGGCATTTCAAAGAATATGGCAATGGCACCCTAGCATCCTGTGGCATACTGTCCTCCCCCAGCCAGCCATTTTGTTGTATGAAGCTTGCCAGCCTACCAGCCTTTACCCACGCTGTGCACTGAGCTGTGACAGAGGTTTGTGCCCTGCAATGTTGGAGGTGGGGTGCAAGCTTCCTGTGGTAATTATCCAAGAAACAAGACGAAAACTCAACCTGATGATCAACTTGCTGTGTCCTGCAGAAGGGAGCTGCAGTGGTCTCCTCACAGTGTGATCTCCTTGCAATGAAGTGCTCCTGCTCATCCAGATGATGTGGTGAGTGAAGGAAAGCTTTAGTTTTCCTCTGTGCTGTTCACTTCGCATGGCTCCCTTGCATCTTCCGCATGCTCACAGAACAGCTTTTGTTTTGTTTGCTGGCTTTGGAAATGCTGAGGAATACTGTCTGAGTGCTGGATTGTCTATGGCAAAGAAGCTGCACTGTCAGGCTCTAAGATGCTGTAATGCTCTGTATTGTGATCTGCCCTTGAAACTTAAAAAAAAAAAATAGCCAAAAAATACAGCTGTTGCAGAACAACTTCTCCAGACCCCAGCTCACAAGCATCACAGTTTCTGCTTCACTGCCTGCTCTGGCTGACTCAAAGTCAGCAGCATACTTTAGCATTTTGCAGCCAGAAACTTGATCAAAACAGAAATCCTGACACCACATAGCTGTTGGTAGCCACGAGCTACAGCTGGGATGGTGCAAGGCTTACCTGGTAGGAAAATGAAGCCACATTTTATTTGCCGCTGTTCCACAGGGTTAAGTTCAATTGAAGGGACATTGGGCCCATGTTAGACGGCAGAGCCAAGACCCACCAGATTCACTACGCTAAGAGAGAAATCCCAGGAGAAAAACCCCTCTGTGTCAGTTAGACAGACTGAGATTCTGGTTACAGCTGCTTGGTGGATGCCTCTTTTCAGGTTGTGTCACACAAAGTTAGCATGGGTAGTGCAAGTCTAGGACAAGGACTTCAGTTCCTCCTTCTGCTTCTCCTCTTCCTCCTCCCTGGAAAACTGCTCCCTGCATCCTCTGGGCAGCCTGAAGAGTGAAGACCCAGGTGTTGAAGATTTCCTTTGGCAAACCAGGTAAGGAGCTATAACCACACTTTTTCTAACTTCATCTGAACTAAACACACTTTAAAAATGTACACGATCTTATTACAATAAGTAATAAGTATTATGGTAAATATCTCCTTTATCTGGCCCATCATTAAGTATGCTGCTTCTTTTTTTTCTTCTCTTGAAGTCAAACAATGTTTTGTGCTGGGCACTTTCTTTTATCTTCCCTTTGCAGTAAAACAGCAAGATCTCAGAGATGTGGGGAGACTGAAATGTCTTATCCCCTGCAAAACACGGGCAGGCTGAAGACGTGGCCCCCAGCTTCTTGGTGCTGGCAGACCTCAGTAAGAAAGGAGCGGTTTGAGGCAAAGCATTAGCTGCATGCCTTGTGGGATGTACCACATTGCTGCCAGAGATGAAGGAAAACCAGAGGCTCTGGTTTAAAAAATCATGTGCTGCTAAAGGGACTGCATGAAGAATGGAGGTGGGAATGGAAAGGGCTGCATTGGGTTGCCCGGCATGGTGGACAGCGGGAGGACAGAAGACAAGGAAAAAGCCCAGGAATTAGGAGATTGTTTACCATGTCAAAGACAGAAAATAAAAGGGAGAGCTGGTGGTCCAGCACAGTGAGTTGAAAGGCCAGCAGAGCATGACCCAGAGGGAGAAAGTTTGGCCCCACAGGGACTTACCACTTCTCAGATTATATTCTGTTCCAGAGGCCCTCAAAACAGGGGGAGGAAGAATAAAAAAAAAGAATACTCTGTTTTCCCTATTAAAGCCTTGATACATCTCAGCAGACAGTATTCTCCCTCTTGGCAGTCAGATCCTTTTTCTCTCCCAATAAAACAGCCTCTGGAGAGCAACTTAGATGAACAACTTGACTAGAGTGGCTTAGGACAGCACGTGCCGCCCTCAGTGGCCAGATTGAAATCTGAACTCCTGCCCCTTCCATGAGCATGAGTTCATATTTTGGCAAGTTCACAGAGTTTCTAAACAATTATATGTTTAGTTTACTGGTCCAAAAGGGGAAGCCACTACAGACAAGTAAATAATATACAGAGATAAGTTGCTTGAGAAATTAAGGACTCAATGAATACACAAATATACAAAGGATGTATAAATAAATGACATTTATAAATAGTATACTTGGCATACTCTTACTCATACTAGCTCTTTTTTCTCCAGTTAAGGTTTAAAGGAAACCTGTTTCATGAGGATGTTTTCCTAAACTGCATTCAAGATGGCCAACACATTGGCTCTTAAGTATTCAGAACACCCAATAAAATGATGCTGCTTCATCACAGTAAAAATAAACATTATTGTATAACATCTCTCTTTTTAATTTACTGTGCTCAGTTGAGTTATTAGTCTCATTCGTGATAATCCCGTGATCTGTTTAATCCTGTTTTCCCCTGACTAGTAGTAGGGAGCCATGTCAGGTTGAAGTGTAGGTATGTGTCTCTTGCTGTCCTGAACCAGAGCCCACATTTGCTGTGCGGGAAGAAGAAGAAAGGAAGGAGAAGCTGCAGCCTCTCTATGCTGCCCCATTACAACATCCTGCTCAGAGTCATGCTGGCTGATAACGAACTACAAACTGGAAAGTAAAACATCTGCTTGCTATGATGCCTTGAGTAGGTCTCACTGGTCTATTCTGCATGTCAATAATGCCATACCCATGACCACTGCACTGACAGTGCTCCTCTGCCTTAGGAGCATCCAATGTTCAGGCAGTAGCACCAAGGCACAGAACACTTCAGTGATCATTTCGATGGGGACTACAGTGCCCAGAGGATGAGACCAGCTATGAGCACCTGTGAGCATCAAGCACAGGTGGCTTGCTCAAGGTCACACGTGAAATCAGTAGTAGGACTGATATTGAAAGTTGCAGGATCAGGCTCACATCCGTGTTCCTAACTGGACAACTTCTGACAAATAATAGATCAATACATCATCAATCAGAAACTGACGGATAAGGATTATAAGAGTATTTTGCTCATTCCCATCATGTCTCGTGTTGAGAGAAAATATCCAATTTTCAGAAAACAAAACAGAACAAAATACAGCAAACAGCAAGAAGTGCTTGTGACCAACAGGCTCTGTAGAAGTAGGAACCCAAAAGAGGAGATGGCTCATATCAGTGGCCAGTTTAACAAATCTTTCTGCCTTGCAAGATTTTAGCTATCATTTGCCCTTAGCACAAAAAAAAAAAAAAAAAAAAAAAAAAAGGAAAAAAGAAAAGAACAGAAAAAGAAAGAAACAGAATTTCATTCATTTTAAGAAGCTTATGATGTCACATGTGAAATGTCAACAGATAACAACTTAGACTAATCCCTAAAAGATGACCTACTTGAAGGTGTTTGATAGACTCTGCAATTCCTCCATTCAGCATCAGTGAATGACATGTTTATGAAGCTAGATTTTAAATGCATCAGATTTTGTGCAGACCAGCTGATTTATTACTGAATCAAACCTTGATTTCTTAGTCTAACATTTAAGAAAGAGAACGTTAAAGAAACAACTTATTTCCTCACCATAAACTCTGCCTGGAGATCTCAAACTTTCATGTTTCCTTGATTCATTTTTATCTGAGCTGTTCTCTTTTATAACCACAAATATGAAGCTAGCATTTTCTTCTAATTGCCTTTCTTTCCACGGAGGTCTTGCTCCCTCTGGCTCGAGGGCTTTTCTTTCGTTGCAGGCAAGGGAGCGTTAGGCACAGAGGGTGGTGGGGGCAGGAGTATATCCTTAGCAGACATAGATCAAAATTACAATGCTACATATATCATGTGGATAATTTTAGGGAAAAGGAATATTCTGTCCTGTCCAGACTTTTCAAGTAAACAGGGAGATATTTCATGGCTTTTTAATGCAGAGGTATTTTTCCACATGGAACCGAACACAAGAGGTGGGAAATCACTTCAAGATAATAAAGATGTTGTCTGAGCAGAATTCACCCCTGCCCGGAAGGCCAGTCCAAGGTCTGAAATGATCTACAGGCCTTGTGCTGACCCTTGGCACAGGCACACTTTTCACCGTCATGCAAATAAAATGGAGAGGCTTCGCCTGAGTTGAGCTAAGGAAGGGCAAGAGCCAAGAGTGGCCACACTGACAGGCCATGCATTTCACTCTGCTTTCTTCTTAATTTCCTTGCTTCATCAGTGCTTCTTGGCTTACATCTGACATGTCTTTAAGGAATCTGCCTAATGGGTAAGATTTGGGCTGCAGCAATCGCTTGAAACCTGCAGATGCACAGTTTGTGGAAGCGGCAGCTTGGGTGGGTGCAGCTGGAAGGCGTGCACTGCAGGTCAAACATCAGAGCATCAACACTCGCAGCACATGAAGGAGATCCATGTTTAGCTGCAGCATGGCTAATGGGCATGAAAACCTGCTTGCTAGGGATGCAGATACTTCAGTGATGCTGGCTCCAGGGCAAGGGGGAGCAACTGATGGTTCAGAAAAAATGGAAAGAAATGGTGAACAAATGAGTGCTCAAGTAGTGGGGCCAGCACTGTAACGCAGCCAAATGGTAAGATAGTTTCACGATTTCTTTTGTGCCAATGCTATATAACTAACAGATTTTATAGCATTAAAAAAAAAAAACAAATGATAAAGAGCATCTAGTAAATAAAATGCAATGAACACGTGCAAAACAGCTATGTTGACACTGGCAACTTAGAAGACCAAATTCTTATTCAGGTCAAGCTCCCATGTCTCAGTGAGAAGCTGAGGACCTACAAAACCTTGCAATGCAGAAAGAGATTTATGCAGGTTTGAATTCTTGCCTGTGTCTGTTGGCTTCAATCAAAACAGAAAAGCAAGCAAGAGTAAATGTGATCTCTTAAAATGCAGGAGTGGTACTGAAAAAAAGAGGCTTGGAATGTTACGAGCTGTTCTCCACCTCCACAAAGGGAGGAATCCTTCTATTACTCATCACTACTACTTTTTTTCAATAAGAGTAAAGCCTGGCACTTTTGTGAATGGTATGTACACTTTATGGATCTCATCCACTCACTGTGGGTCTGATAGAAAAAAACTTGTTTTAGCTATGAGAATAATAAAAGAAGAAAAGAAAAAATGGAACAGTGGATAAGCAATTGTCAGGAATATTGAGACTTCTGCATTTATAACATTCAATTGAAATATGTTGGGTATTTACAGTGCTAAGCAATTATCAGGATGTTCTCACATGCACCTCTTTGCTTACTGCATACTTTCCACAGTCGGTTTATTAATATTTTACAAGCGGTTTGCTGCAGAGACTGCTCATACAGAGGGATAAAGCAAATGGGGGCCAGTGGGATACGAGATCTCAAAGTGAAATACAGGCACTGCTTTTGAATCTGAAGTTTGTGATGATGGAAAGCTCAACAAAGCTTGCAACAGACGCAAAGTCCAGATGAGAAAACAAAGCAACCTACTTTTTTATAGCACTAAATTATCCGAGCTGCAAGGATCAAGTTCAGACCAGCGAGCTGGTTATTTTCCTTGGGTCTCCACATAATCCTCCATTCGACTCCCTGTGCTATGAACTCTGGCTGTCGCACTGAGCCAGTGAAAACCTGCTTACCGATTTTGATTATCTGTCTTCTGAATGACCATCATCCACAGCGCTGTGTTATTACCGCCAGCACAGCCAAGAGGAGGGCTTGGATTATTTTTCCTCCTTTAAAACTGCAGTGTAATTTGTGGAAGGAGAGATCATTATGACCTTGTGTGAACTGGATTTTAACTGACACCTTGCTTATTTTGGGAACAAAGGAGAAGCCTGCACTAACAATTTTGTTTGACTGCAGAATTTTGTTCATCTTTAAGTCTTCAGAAGATATTCCATTTGTTTATTTGTTTATTTATTTATTTTGGTCAATACTGCTTTATGACTAACAAATAGGTAAACATTCAGGTCTGTCCGGTGAAATAGTACTTTTTAAAGCCCTTTCACAAACAAAAGTCTCCTGTAAGAGTTGGGAAACAAACAAAGATAATTTTAAATTACGCTCTGATATGGATTACTGTGCAAACTTGGGTACATGAACTTAATGTTTCTGATGTGAAGGCTGGGATTTTATGTACACTGTCCTACTTATCACTCATCTTAGTTTTATACGTATATATATGGTGCACATATATGTACATGTATATATACACACTTAAATGCACTGGATATAGAAGGGTCATCTACTCTGCCTCAGTGCATTGACTTAGAAAATTCTTAAATTATCACATAAAATCCTTTTTTGGTTAGATATAAGGAAAAGTCTTTTCCAGTGAGGGTGGTGAGGCACTGGAACAGGTTGCCCAGAGATGTGGTGGATGCCCTGTCTCTGGAGAATTTCAAGGCCCTGGGCAAACTGATCTAGCTGTGGTATTCATTGCAGGGGAGCTGGACTAGACAACCTTTAAAGGTCCCTTCCAACTCTAAGGATTCTATGATTCTATGCACTAAGAAAGGATTTGACGTGACCTGAATTTTGGGTTATATCCTGAGTTTGGCCTAGCCACCTCAGGAAAAAAAAAAGCAAAGAGACTGTTTTCCAAAAGCATCAGATGAGCTGGGAACAAGTTAAATGAAACCTTCTTCAGCTCTCCCAGTGTCTGAAACACAGGTCAGGACAGAATGAAAACTGAAAGTCATTACTCTCTGGGGTGGAGCCAAGATGGGAAGTGTTACTCACATCTCTGCTTGCAGCAAACTGCATGAATTACGGCTTGGAGCCAGCCCCTGGGGACAGTCGGCATTTCTTAGCTATCTCATCCCCTGCCCTCCCTGGAGAAACACAAGCTTGGCAGGACCAGAAGGCACAGCCATGCTGCGAAATGTGCTGGCGGTGAAATGCTTTAGGCAGCTCAGAAGTTCTCAAATAGAAAATATTTTTTTGGAATGTGAACATATGCATCTACATACACACATATGCACACATGTAAAAGTGACTTCAGAACGAAGCTTTGCATGGAAAGACGAAAGGCATTGCAGGGATACTGTGGTGCGGTTGAGGTGGTCACTGAAATAAATATTTCCTCTGAATAGTATTTCTTACGTAGTTGTGGGAAGCTTTTCTAGAACAAATTCAAGGATTTCTGAATTAATTCTCAGACACCTGGATATGGAAGAAAAGAGGAGGAAGCAATCTGCAAAAGAAAGCGACGATAACTAATTTCATTGATCTGTTTTGTTGTTTGCTTCCAGCAGCTGCTTTATTGCTCACTCTGGGATAAATGACTAAAAATCTCTAGAGCTGCAGAAGTTGCTTGGCAGTTAGTTTTTAGGCCAATTTTCTCTCTTACACCTCCAAAAATAAAGTTGTTTTCAGTAAAACTCCCAACAGGCACACCCCACCCCAAGGTGTGACCATGAAAGAACACCGGGCAGAACCAACCATCCTTCAGTATTTTACAGAGAGGCAGTTGGCTCCAGGATGTCTCTTTTCCAGATGTTAAAACCCAAATGGGCTCCTGGTACGTTACATCTTGCTTGTGATTTGATCCATGGGGTGCTGTTTTGTTGTTATTTTGGATGAGGTACCATTAACAACTGTCAGAGTGAACAGAGATGATCACAAAGACTTGGTGTGCTAACATCTTTCCAGTTTACACATCCTAAGGTAGGCAAGGCAAGGATTATTCATCTACATGCTGAGTGATAATGAAGATACATTGAAGCAGCTTTAGAGAAAAACGTGAGGAGAGGTGTATTTATATATAAGTCCAACAAAAGCCCATTTGATGTATGTAGAATAAGAATGCCAATCCCCAGCAGCCCCAAAAATGCAAATACCACCCTTTACTCTGGTTGAATTTTCTCAGATAACTAGCTATGCAGGCTAGCCTAGCTGAATGCTAGCAAACTGACCCTCTCCTCCCCTTCTGTTTTGGTTTGCTTTTTGAATTCTTTCCTACCTCTGTTTTATTAGCTTGAAAGTTAACTGGCTTCATTGATTCAGACATCTATGTGGAATAAAAATTGATTTCTAAACACTTCTTTTTCAGGAGGATGCCTAGTTTTTATTCAATACCAGATAGCCTATTTTCCTTTTATTTTTATAAGGGCACAAATCTAGTCCTTCCATTTTATTTAAAACTGCAGATATTCTTGGTAAGTTTATGGCAGGTGTGCCCACTGATTTTCTGATGCTTTCTGTAGCTGGGAGGGTTGCAGCCTCATGGCAGCAGCCTGCCTCCACCTTTTGTGCCTATGGATTAAGGAGAGGAATGAAACAGAAGGATGATGATCAACAAGAAGCGAATAGCAATTGCAATACAGCTCTCCTAAATTTTTTTTTAGGATAATTAAGTCAGGGAAGAATATTCAGAAATACTTGGTTGAATGTCAAAATGAAATCAGTAACAGTGTCAAGCACAAACATTCCTGATTTCTGCCATGCTTTGGGCTACCTGCAAGGCCGAAGTGCAAAGTGTCTCCCTTGCTTCAGAGGCGATAAATGAGACCCCCACCCTTTAATAGGATAAAGGTCATGAAGAAGGCCTCAAATTGAAATTAATCGGATTTCCTTTCTTCAAGAAGGCAAGAGAAGCCACACACTGGATCAAACCAATGGCTACAGCCCAACGCATTGCCTTGGACAGGAGCCAGGGGCAGGTACCCAGGGAGAATGCAAGAGGAGGGCCTGCATGCAGTGGTATTTCCCTGGAACAATTTTCCAGCCTCCAGCGAATTCTGGCTCAGGGTTTCTGTGAAAAAGATGAGGTGTGTTTGCATTTAATAGCCCTTGGTGGAAAATCCATGGAAGAAAAATCACTTCTTAAGCCCTCTCCCCCCTTTCAAGGCATGCCATTACCCAAAGAGCTGGAAGCGAACTTTTGCTGCATACTTTTGTTCTCACAGCAGCTCAACGTTTGCAATTCTTGGCAGAGGCCATTCACTTATCGGTGATTCAGCCTTCAGTAATCAGCACAATGGTGACTCTGTACAGGGGCAGCTCAGGGCCAAAGCTGCAAATCCTACCAGCACCTCCCCTCCTTGTCCATCTTTCTGGTTATGAGGTGGGAGGAATGATGTGAAGCCTTTTCCTGACATTTAAATACATGAGCTGATGAGTTATTTCTGAACCATACCCAAAATATAAATGGATGGTGAGAAGGCACTCGTTTCTTCCTACTAATCAGCTGTAGCAACTTTTTATCTCCCAGCCTTTCCTAAGTTTCCCTATTAATATTAAATCCTCTACTCTTAGCATTTAGATTAATCATCTATTTCACAGTTAACATTTTTACTACCATATTTTGCTTAGGTTTTTGTTTGTTTGTTTGTTTTTAAATCACTTCTTGTTAAACAGAAGTTTACCTACATGCAAAAGGCTGACATCAGTTACTTTGGATTCCTGTGGGCCATGGCTCCATGAGTACAGAAATGAAACTCTGGGTACCATGCACTGTATCAAAAGCCTGAGAGCCACGGGACATTAATGTATTTATCAGTCTGCTGATTCAGTTGTGTTAATGGCAGATAACATTTTCCCAGCAGATCTGAAGTGCTTATTGTCTGTAGGCCTTTGACAGGACCTCCCACGGTCTGTTCTAACCTACACCCCAAGGTCATGGTCTCTGGATATTGCCATGCTGCTCTGTAAGCAGGTTTGGCTCCCTTCCGTTTGCACGCTCACCAGACCGAAACTGAGATCAGACTTATCCTTGTCTGCAGCCAACATGCCTCAGTTTCCAGTCATGGCTGTGCCTGAATTCATGCATGCACAGTGCAGACAACAAGGCTCCACTGCTCCGTCTGCATCTGCAGAGAAAGGAATCACCTTCCACACATCTTAAATGAATCCTGATCGACTCAGTTATAGCTACCAGCCTCAGCTGAGCCAAGAGTTTTGTCCATGCACTTGGCTGTCACAAACAGAGAAAGGCAAGGGTTAGTCATGTGGCTTTTCTCAGTGGCCCAGTCTTGGAGATGCTCACATGAGCAAGGCCTGACACACTGCCCACTTATGCTCATTCCCTGCAGGCAACGTATATGGAGAAACTTCTGGATAGCATAAAGCAGTTCTGGAGCTGTTTTGCTGCCTGTCCAATTTTCACACTGCAGCAGAGCAGCAGCGAGTAGCAGTAAGAGGTAGACGACTCTTTCCTTAATACTTTGGCTGGCTCTATTCCTCAACAGCCAAAGCATCAGGAAATTTAGGTTAATCAGCAGGATCTGTGTGAATCAGCTCTGCCAGATGTAGGGACACAGAAAGGTGTAGATTCATCCTGCTTCTTGGCATGATTTGGAAATACCTTGGTAGACACAGTGCCGAACTTCTCCCAAAGAACTTTTGCAGGTGATCAATGGAAACACGTGAGCTGACCATAAAAGCTGACATAAAAGTGGAAGGCTGATCCCTGAAGGTGCCATCTCCAAAGGTCTCCTCAGTGCAGCTGGGACAATGTTACTCAGCCACACAAGAGGCAACCAAAAAGAGAGGGCAACTGCTGCACCAGGACGGCCAAGTCACAACTGCGGTGCAAACTGGCACAGACTCCCTGAAGCACACAGTTAGCAACAGGATAGAAATGTTCTTGAGGGCTTGCTTCTGACCCGTATTAATCCTGTACTGCCAGATGGTCTGGTGGATACAGGGCTAGTATTAATGAACGTTGAATCACAGATTCATTGAACAATACCTGGGTCAGATTCCATACTCCAAACCCATGTATTGAGGCTGCTGTTGAGCATGCTTCCTTATGCTGCTCAACGAGATGATGTGGTAAGATAGGAAGTACTTTATTATTCATACTGTCTCAGGCAAGAAAGGGGCTGCAGGTAAGGAAGATAAGAAGAGTCAGAGTGGTAATTAGAGCTAATATTAGTCTGGCTGACCTGCCTTGACATTAAAACGCCTTGGAGAATTTGCTCTGCCCTTAAAAACTGAACACTGCTTTTCTGCATAGTCTGATTAAAAAAGTGCCAAGTTGCATGCATATACCATTAGAAACCTGTAAAGATACCTCACCAGGTCCATGCTCAAACTAGAAACAGCAGAACTGTGTTGGTGGGACATCACCACTGCCTTTAGGAAGCAGCAGAGGGAGAAAAGTACTTTTTGCACTACAAGGAGGTGGGCTGCTAATTAAACTAACAGAAAAAGGGTAGCTACCATTAGTTTAATTTCCATCTTAGGCAACAAAACAAACTGTTCTCCCAAGTCAGTACTAAACAGTACAGCTCTTCTGAAGCTTTCGTCTGGGTGCGGTATGTGGCGTAAGCCCATGACTCAAGTGCAGGAATTTAAGCAGCTCTGACTCTGCTCTCTGTTTGCAGCCCAGCGAGCTTTTCTCTAGGCTAGCGGGCTATTTGGTAAGTGACAGCATTTAGAGATCAGCTTGTTAATCATAGCATTTAAATTCAGCTGGCTCAGCATGATGTACATCTCGGTCATTAGGCTCACTGGTACAAAATGCTCAGTGTAACTGATGTTCTGCTGTTGGGACGCAGGAAGCACCACGCTGCTCCAGGCTCCAAGGTGTTCAGATGAGTACAAAGTGAGGCAAACCATTAAACAGGAAAAATAGTGTCAGGAGTGAATTTAAAGTGCTTTTTCTCCATTAATTAGTCACCATCTCACGGTGGAAAATACATTAATATTCAAAATATATGTTACGATTTAAAAAAAAAGAAGAGTTAAAGGCCATGTTGAAACAGAACTCCTAATGCTGCCATAGCCCTGGCAGAAAAAACATGTTTGGCTGAAATACAACCACCTCCCAGGTAGGAGACGTATTCCTTGTCTACACTGGAAACCTCGATACAGATATCTTGGCAAACCCTCCTGGTTCTTGCAACTTTCCAGTATTCTTACACATGAAAAATCAGTGCATGTCACACCATTTAGAAAACTGATTATAAATGATAATAATCCAGGAGACCTACACTGAGATTAGAATATCTCATGGAGCCATTTTTGTCCTTGAAAGGTGAATGCTGTGGTTGTTTTTTTTTTTTACAGTCTAACCAAGGGACATGTGGCAAAGAAGTCCTCTTGCATGGCTCATAATGAAGCAAGCAACATCAATAGATGAGCATTCCTCTCAGCAAAGTGCCATGGGGCTCTAGCTCAAAGAGCTGCAGCAGCTATCACTGTGGGTTTCCCATGCTGATGGCAAAACCTAGTAATGGACCAAGGCCCAGACATTCCTAAGGTTTCCCAAGTGAAACGATGGCTTTCCAGTCTTTCGGATAGCTGTGCTGCAAGGATGTGCTTGGCAGAGGGTATGGTATTATCAAAGATGGTGAACTTGGCCACCTATGTCTTCTATCCCAGCCCATAACACTCCCTTCATCATTTTGCCAGCAATTTCAAAGACAACAGATAGTGGCAAATTCTGCTGCCAAAACACTCCTCCCAGCTGCTGGGCATGGGTGCGACTGCTGTGGCAATGCAGGTAGTGTGCAGTAGCGCAGTCTCTTCAGCCCTGCAAAGCATATCAGTGATGTGGCAATGGCACCCTGGGGATCACTGTGGCATGTGCTGCCCTGGGTGCTGCGGGGTGGCAGAGTAAGGGGAGGTGTGGATCCGATGGCCTGAGCCATCAGATAGCTGAATCATAGAATCATAGAATCACAGAACGGGTTGGGTTGGAAGGAACCTTAAAGATCATCTAGTTCTCCCATGGGCAGGGCTGCCACCCAGCAGCTCAGACTGTCCAGGGCCCCATCCAGCGTGGCCTTGAAGGCCTCCAGGGATGGGGAAACCACAGCTCCTCTGTGCAGCCTGTGCCAGGGCCTCACCACCCTCTGTGAGAACTTCCTCCTAAATTTCCTCCTGGAAATTGGCTTTGAAACAGTCAACTTCAGTGTTTTAGTGGGTGGGATTCCACCAGCAGTCCAAAATAGTGTGCTGCTACTGAGTCCACTGAGCATCACTGCTCCTGGGTCGCTGAGGCCCTTTTTCAGTAAAGTATTAATCTTACAGTTAATGCAAGCAGCTGCCGATTGTTATGCTGAGGTTATGCGTGTGTTTATGGTTTTTTTGCTGAACAGGAGTCTTAATGCATTGTGGGGAAAACATTAAGGAAACTGGCTGAAAGGCTTGGAAAAATCATTATTGCATCTGACTGGACTGAAAAATATAAAAATTTTGCTTACCTCTTCCTTTTTTTTGGGTAATTACCAGATTCCACTCCATGATAACTTATACTTGAGCACTAAAATCTAGCACTGACCATTTATTCCCACTGATTAAACACTACTCTGTAGCAGCATATGAGGTTTAAAATAGCTACATTCATTAGAACTGGGAAGAAACTGTACTTATAGAGGAAGTATCTGGTATACTGTTTTGGGGGTGGTGGTGGAGCAGTGCTTAATAGTCCTGCTATCTAACCTGCTCATCGCACGGCAATCCAACAGCAATTAACCGGTATCCTCTGGCAGGCAGTAGAAGCTGACGAACTTGCCGAGCCAGTCCCTGGGCACCCAGAGGATGACAGCAGGCAGTCACAAGGAGCACTGGGAAACTGCCTCTGCCTTCCCTGCCTAAGAGCCACAGCCTGCCCAGGAGGCAGCGGGAAGAGCTCTTCTCATGGGGGGTCCTGCCCATGCCAGTGAGAAGCCCTGGAGTAAAAACCCAGTGTCTTAGAGGCCCAAAAGAAAGCTGAGCCTCTTCTCCTTTATCTTCTGTATTATCAGCTAAATTTCTGCTCCTTGGTCCCAGTTTTACCCATTTCCAAGGCATTCATTCTATATTTACCATTACTGGACTAGCTTCAAGCCCGCTGAATTCTTTGCAGAGGGAGCAAGCAGGGATGGGTTCATTTTCTCTGGCTGAGCCTTGTGCTCAGGCAGAGATGTCATAGGCATGAGAAATCAGAAGGAAAAAAAAGCTCAAAACCAAAACAGCAACAACAAACCAAAAACCTAATATCTGGATAGCTGCTCAGTTGCAAGACATAACATTCTCACTTATAAAAGGCAGGAGACACACCTAGATGAGCTGATTTAGAAATAACAATAATAGTGCAACTTGTGACCCATACACCCTGTGTGAAGGACAAAAGCAGGCTGTATGCTTACAGGAACAGTGGTTCGGAAACCCAGCTATTTCTGTTGTTTTTCCAAAACAGAGTCTACAGAGGAAGATCAACAAGGCAATGGTAATTCTCAGGCTGCTAAATCAGCTCAAGAACAGTGATAGGAAAACTGCTCCTTCACAGAATAATAGAATCATAGAATGGCATATAGAATCATAGACTCTTAGAATCACAAGGTTGGAAAGGACCTACAAGATCATCTAGTCCAACCATACTCCCATTACCATTGCTACCACAAGCCACTAAACCATATCTCATGGCTCCTCATCCAGATGCCTCTTGAACACTGCCAGGGACTGCAACTCCACCACCTCCCTGGGCAGGCCATTCCAGCACCTGGCCACTCTCTGGGAGAAAAAGTTTTTCCTGGTGTCTTACGTTGGAAGGGAGCTTGAAGATCAACTAGTTCCAATGCCTCAGACTTCCCAGGGCCCAATCCAAACTGTCTTTGAAAGCCTCCAGGGATGGGACATCCATAGCTTTCTCTGGGCAACCTGCTCCTTAGCAATTCAAAGCCTGGTTTTGATTTGTGTCAGGTGCTCAAGGAGCACAGTGTAGCCCTGTCCCGTACCTCAAGTCCCATGGTGCCTCTGGGCACCTGTGGCTGAGCAAGGGCAAATCCCTCACCACTAGTCACCTCACATAGCCGGGCACAAGGCCGGCTTCATGTTTCCCATTGGCTTTGAGGAATGACAAGGCCTCGAAGGACTGGCCAAACCCTTGAACTCAGGCTTACATAGATGACATCTCTGAAGACATTTGAAGGAGGTTTGCTGTCTGCAACTTTATCATCCAGTCAGAGGGCAAATGTGTTTGGTTCATAGGAGATATGACTTAATTTCCCAAGAGCAGAAGGATGCTCTCTCCTCTGAGAAAAAGAAGTCCTGCTAAGACATCAGACTAGTAGAAATCTTGGGGTTAACCCGGTCATTCAGGTTCTCCAGTGCTGTTCACATCCACATTCTTGTTACAGGAGGTGATGCAAATAGTAGCTGCTTTCAGAGATTAGATCAAGCGATGGCTTGGATTTTGAATGCAGCTTCATTGGAGGGGAATGCCGAATTATCCCTACTGTAAAAATATGTCATTGTCAAGTACTGGCATTTATCATCTCCTGCCTGTACAAGTTTTGTTTCTGTTGTAAATTTAACTTAGAGCTTCTACCACAGTAGCCTTTATAATTAAAATGGCAACATGCCTCATAACTATCTCATTTTTTGCTCACCCATCACTCACTGGGGAAAATACATTCCCCTCCTAAAAGCTGAGTAGGGAAATTTGTAGGAGTAAGAAAGGTCTGGGAGATAATACTAAAAGAATGTCATTAAACTTCTTTCTGAGTTACTAGGACAAGGAATGTGCAAAGCACATTTTACTTCTATCAGGAGATGTGGTTCTTTCGTAAGGTTGGTTGGTGTGGTTTGGATTTGGAAGCCCCAGTCATGCCAATGATTTGGCAGGGCTAAGCCTGTGCTTTGGTCCTTCTGGAGCCCTAGGGATCACCTTAGGGTGCTGGAACAGTTACCAAAGCAGGGTCTGGTTTCGCATAGCCATTATTGAGCAGTAGGAACAAGCCATCCCCATTCTTTTGCTTGTGAATGCAGCAGCTGCTCAAGGACTTTTAGAGGCAAAGGCCCACTGAAACACACACTGTTGGCATCAGAAAAAGAATTCTCTGGAAAGAAGAACGAGCTTGGAAGACGACATCCAAAATCCCAAAGTTATGAGGAATTATGTTTCTCACTGACAAAGGAACCTTTAACTAAACTCCATGTATGTAGCTTTCTGCTGCCTCACGCAGTTGCGCAAATATGCAATTATGTTCTGCCAATAAGGCTGTGTAGTTATGCACCTCTGAAATTGCCAAAGAGTTCAATTAGCTAACCCCATCATAATACACTTAGCACTGTTTGTTTTGCTTTTATCTTTTCTTTTTAACTGAAAGGGTGGAGGAAATTAAGTAAACATTCCGTTTATTAGCAGTTACTGTCTTCACTTTACAGATCTCAGGAAATGAGAGCTCTGTGATAACTGGCAACATCAATTGACTATTTACCAGGAACCCCCCACAGTGCGTGACTGCACGAGCCAGCAGAGGCTGAGGGATTGCACAGCAGCCTCTGACTGCCCCCAGCTACATTGGGGCTGCATTGGGCAGAATGCGTGGAATGCCAGTTGTACCTATGATTTAGTCAGGTTATTCACCAGTGGCCCCTGCTTCTCCAGGTAGAGAATCCGCAATGGAAATAATGGTACAAAATACATGTGCAGAGTCAATCAGATTTCTCGGACCTATAGGACTTAATGCACACTGCTGTATGTTAACTCTGTGGAGTCCAAGGCAAACTAAACTTGTAATGTGTGCTGTACAGATAAGTGCAGTAAATTGGTGTCCATGATGCGTATGACTTACTGAGAAATAGGTTAACAGGGCAGCACAGGCACAGGCGGTCTACCTTGAGCATGGGCACTGTAAGAGTCCATGCATGTGTATAGGCGTGTATAATGATTTTGGAGTCAGTGTGAAGCTGTCTGATGAGAGAAAATATTTCTGACATCTGCAAATTTTGGAAGAAGACCAAATTCCAATTCCCCCCTTATTTGAATAAAAGTTGTAGGCTGAAAAGAGAACGTGCTCACGTAAACCCAGAATTATGGCTCCCTAAATTCAAAGTACATGACCCTCCTGAAACTGCTTGTATGGCAGGGGGAACATTTTAGTCTTGACTCAGCTGCTCCCATGGAGTATGGAGCACTGTATTTGCTGAAGCTCATAAAAAAATACTGTGCAGGCTATGAGTGCTTCTCTCACACCTGTGCTGCTCTCCTGAAATTAAGTTGCTGGTGATGGATGTGTAATTGTGTGTGCAGATGTGTATCTGGCGGGATCTATGAAGTGTTTGTTTGGGAACAAAAGGAGCAGCACCCAGCCCACTTGCAGCTGACTTGTCTCTGAAGGGCGAGCTTGGGAAAGCAGCACTAGGGACATGTCTCGGCCTTGACAGTGATGGAGATAGCTGCCCTACCTGCTGTGTATTCAGCAACCTTTGGGGTTTGCAGGGCTGTGGCAGTCGGGGAAGATTTTAAGAGATGCCTTTTGGCTTGTCAAGTGAGCATATCTGATGTGGGAATCCCTGACAGACAGGGAGCACACAGCCCTGCTGTGTCCCCAGGGCAGAGATTGCTACAGCTCCCTTCCCTCCAGCCCAAGGCCCTGCTCCCAGAGCCTCTCATCCTGCCCACCCAACCTGCTCACTGCCATCCTCCTCCCTACCCCACTGCTCAGCAGTTCCCCTCAGCTCTGCTTGGTCAGGGTGCTGGAGGTGACAGCCAGCTCTTTGCCCCATGCTTCTCTCCATCACCATCTTCAGCAAAGTGGAGAATGGGATGCTTATTGGCCAGTGAGGACATCTGGGAAGGAAGGAGAGAGATAGCCCAGGGCTACAAGAAAATAATCTGCAGGGACTATGGAATTAATCAGTTGTATCAAGACTAATATTGAAATCTAATCCTATTGTTCTTGCCATTGTGCTCATCAAATGAGAATATGCAATCACTCAATGCATGGAATGCCTTCACAGAACCAGGTCCTATCTGTAGGCCCCTTTCTGCTTCTCTTTTTTTTTCCCTGTAAGATAGATCAGAAATATACTTAATTTATGAGCTGTGACTAGGCGGTAATTCAGTCAATATGTTTCTCAAAGACACAAATGTATAACAGATTCCAGGCATGTCTGCAAAATCCAATTGTTTTTAGTCAAGGAACCATCATTTTTGATTACCATGCTCACTCCAAATTAGATATTCATACTTTTTCATCTTATTATTTTTTATCCTACTGCTCTGTACTGATTTGCAGCAGGGGAAAACCTACTCATGTTTGAAATATCCACTGTCATTGATGAATTCTGCGTGAGGCACATGATTAAATGTTATTTAATTTTTTAATGATGTCCATAAGTGTACTTGAGTGGTCAACAGGCAATATAAATCTCCATGCATCAACACAGAGCAATAAGCGGTTCAGAGACCTGATGTACTAACCAGTTCGGATAGGCTCGTTCCAGTTTTAACATTTATGGTTCCTGAAGAACAAAAACGAGATTACCGTGCCTGCAAGAGGAAATCCTTTCTTATTTGATTTGTACGACAAACATCACCTGGCAACTTGATTGTAGCCTTGCCTCTCATCTGAGTACATCTGTGCTGATCTCTCCTTTTGTAAAAAACATTATGCCTTTCGCCTTGATATTGATCTGCTTCCCAGGGATTAGCATAAAATTGTACAGCCCTCTTAGAGCTTTATCATATCTTCATTGCAAAACCCATACAAGGCCTTTTCTATTATGACAAAAGAGTCTTTATCGCATCCTTAATCTGTCAGCATTCTGTAGGAATGAAAGATGTAGATATAATTACAGAGTTTGAAATTCATGTTCTAGGCTGGTCCAGCTGCCAGGAAAAGGAATACAAAGAGGATAAATCCATGCATCCCACTTGCCTCAGTGTTGTATTGGTAGGGCTGACTGGATCAGAGTAAAATGTCAAACTTTGTGTGTTTCTACAATGACCGCAGAAGAGGTTGCAGGGTCTGTTTCTCATCTTCTTGCACAGAAAGGGTTCTGCTGCTTCTTTTCTCTGCCATCATGTCCCTTTACTCAGGTGTCTCCTCCAGCTTGCTCCATCCAGCAGCCATTGCTCTCAACCGGAGGAGACAAAGGCAGTGGGATGGGCTGCTGGTGATATCATTTAACTGCCTCAGTGTAACAACTGTGTTCAGGATGGATATCTGACAAGCCTCACGGCCCTCCTTGCAGTCTTGACTGGAGAATGACCACCTTTATGTTTGCAGTGCTGGGGCTTGGTGTCTGACACTCCCTGAACTAAAGGTGATGTTTAGCTACAAATGTCTCATGAAATACAGGCTGGGACACTGCCCTCCCGGGCACGCTTTGGTACATCAGAATACATCAAACCACCAATTTATTTGGCTGGACTTTGATGGATTTACTTCCAGCAAACTGGAGATTGAGTCTTACAGAGGACAGAAGCTACTCAGGTTAAAATCACATACATGATTACATCCCAGATCACGTTATACAGATGGCACGACCTTCCCCTTCTTTAATCAGTGCACGGTTTGTTTTTGCTGTTCACAAGCATCTTTCTCCTTTCAGAGGAAAGAAATTAAAAAAGAAACGAGAGGCTGTTTGCAGCACCGCAGACCAGGCCCCGCTGTGTGCAGTCACCCTTTTCTCTGGCCAGGACTTCCTGAGACCTTGGGGCTGACATGCTGAGATCGCCTGGTGTCACAGTGGCACTGGTCTTCATCCATTGACACTTCAGGAGAGGTGAGAAACCTGTCTGCAGAGTGAGAAACTCTGGATAAAATTAGCAAAGTCCTTCTGATCCCCGGCTTCCAGCAGCCAGTAATGCTGGCTAACATGCCAGCCTTGCTCTGGTGGGCTCAGCAGAAGCTGGCAGAGAGGTGGTTAAATGATAATGTTCAGAAATACCCAGCAAGTGGCCAAGTGAGCAAGAAGAGCTGTGCACAGGACAGAGCCCAGGGAGAGATCACCCCTCAGCAACCTTTCAGGCTTTGTCTTAACATATCCCACTTTTCCAGCAGAGAAGTCTTTCCGTGAAGCGCTTCCATCATAGGCCTTGACTACTTTCCCTGATGCAAGGCTGTATTAGCAGCAGTTGTTTGGTGCTCAAAGCTCTGCAGGGGCAGTGGTCCTTCCTGGCAGGTGGCTCGAGGTGCCTCCATACGTGCGTTGTCACCACCATCCTCTGTCCCCAAACTCCCAGTGCCTCTGCTGCCCGGCTCCCACACGTCACACCAGGCATGCCTGCTCCCAGCTCTGTGTAGGTCCCCTGCCAAAACCTCTGACACAAACAGCACTGGTATGTGACAACATGTCACTTAAGCATTCAGTCAGTTCCTCTTCCAATTCAAGCTAGCCAAAGAATAATAAATGACACAAAATGCTGGCTTCCCTACTACTTTGGCTTCTCTAGCCCTTTATTTCTGGATCTAATCAGTATTCCAATCTAATATGCACACCGTCTTGCATTTCCACATTTTTGTAGCTGTTCCAAGTATCTTGCACTACATATCTGGAAGGCATTCTGCTTGTCCTGTGGTGGGATTGTGACACCCGTCCCAGGGTGGCTGCTGCACCCCGTCAGCAACAGGGAGCTCAGGGCTGGGGGAAAGCAAAGCGACGCGCTGGTGTCAGAGCTGAATTTTGCCTCAGGATAGAAAACTGGGGGGAAATAAACACAAAACCAGAACATAGGCTATGTTAGAATGACACATAGGCAAGAAGAAGCTGGGGACAGGATGGCACTGCAGACTGGTGGGGAGCTGCTCATTGCTGCCAGCTTCACTTGCCAGTGCTCCAACTTTGTGTTTTCATTTCCTTTTGTAATCTCACAAGGGGTCAGAAGCTAAAGCACAGTGAAAAACTGGCCTGGGAACACCAGCCTGCCTGACTGTAATGATTGAGAGCATGATGCTGCAAGTTGTTCCCCATCTGTATCCACCTCCAGTGGGCAACTCAGCTGTGCTGTGCTGTGCCATGCCAAGCTTTGCCATGCTGAGCCATGCTGCATGGCGTGTGGGCCTGCCTCTGTAGCAGGGAGGGCACAGTTGCCTTGCAGCTAGTCCTGCCAAGGAAGAGAAGAGAGGCACAGGCCTAATCCCTACTCATTTGCACTGAAATCCTGCAGGAAGTGGAATAGGAGACAGGATGAACACATTTAGTAAATCTGACCAGCATCCCCGCAATCCCAGTTGGGAAATACCCTGTGTGCTCTCTCAGGGGATTCATTTCTAAAGGAAAGGCTGGTGAATCACCATGGCTAGAAGCAACCTGTTTGTTCTGCCTGGTGGCAGGGGAACAACCTAGTGAGCACATCTCAGGGGACTGAATGGAGCCATCCTTCTGCGTGTTCAGCAGTTATGACTGACTCAGATGCCAAGCAGAATGAACATATTAACCTTTCTTTAAAGCCTGGAAAGCTTTGGAAAAGCTAGTTAGGCATGCAAAGAGTGTGCATTTACATGTATGTCTGAGTTGTACATCCATTGCATTGCGGTGGACAGAGTGCTGCTGAGATGCAATGCAGAAAATCCCTGGGCACAGCTGCAGAACTGAGGTCTTTGCATTCTAAATACTTTTTTTCACTTTCTTTTTCATGCCATTCCATCAGCTGTCAGTAAGTTACATCAGGAAATGGCTCCAGGCACCACTCCAGCAAAGCTGCCCTTTCCCTCTTGGCAAGCTTGGAACTGTCTTGGGGGTACAGCCCTTTGCTCCCAGGGGATCATTGTGACCACTCACCATGCACAATGCAGTATGGAGTGGCACAAAGGGTCTGAGGAGGTCGCTGCTCTCAGACACGATCCTACCTTTCTGGGCATATCCCTGGAAACCTACCTACAGTGCCAGGGACACGGCTTTGTGCAGAAGAAAATATGACTATAGCAGCTGAAGGGAGGACAGGGAGTAGAAGCCTCCATCTGCTTAATGTAAGGTTGCATTTAACTTCTTGGCAAGGAAACCCAGAGAAGAGGAATATTTTTGGAGTCCCATCTTCTCCTGGAAGATTTGAAGTTGATGTGGCTACCACCTCTTTCTGTCTTGGAACACAAGTGAGAGAAAGGAGGTATCTGAGATGCAGGTCTAAGTGCCGTGACTCCTGCTTATCACCATCCCAGGAT